>APFE031378162.1:61776-183621 GCA_000404065.3 Pinus taeda
ATATACTTACATGAATTTTTTACCAGGGTTGTTACACACATACACATAATATCAAATTCATTCACTAGCCTCCCAATAGTTAAATTTGGGCGGTCCCATTTTCATGTTGGGACCATTCTAACCCATAGACAATGCCTAACTCTAAGGCGAACTCATAAAATTAAACTGCAAAGTCCATTCTTTATTTAAAACTTGTGTAGTGAGTTCAAAATCCATTACTTGTTAGTATCTCTTCAACTCTTCGTCAAGCTATGAATCTCAAAAACCCCAAATATTTTCTAGCATCATTCTTCCATGGGATGTTAGGATCAAACTCCATGTTGGTCCATGGAAGTAACCTTGCCATATAGTGGCATAATGCAAGTCCTCTACTTGTTATCTTCATGCAAGCCCTAAATATAACTTATCTTGCAAAGGTCAAATGTTCATGCATAGATGTTTTTTCAACACATACTTGACCAAGGCACTCAAGATGTGCACTTTGCAATCTACAATCATAATGCTTTAAGCCTCCAACCAACTCACCCTCAACTAATTGACTTCCCCATCCAACTTTGGTGCACCTTCTCCAAAGGTAATGACTTTTACATGACAACACGCACTCTCATACTCATCACCACTTTGTTAGGGTAAAGTTAACTTGGTGAAAGAGTCAAAGTTTCTTACTCAAACAATGTTGGTTTCAAGCACATGGTATTTCTTGCTAATGGTCGCATGGACATGGATTACATGTGATGATGTCTTTAAAAGGCTTGGGAATATCTTTGTAATGTGTTAGGGAGGTGAGTGATGAAGGCTAACTTGGTCGAGTTTTGGCCAAGGGACTAATAGAATTATGTTATATGGTTTCTTCTCGAGGTTGGGTTTTTCCAAGATAAACATTATGTTTATGATTTGTGTTTTTTTGATGGTGTTTTTAATCTTCTCAGTAAATATATTAAGTCAAGGAATGACTACTTTTAATTCATAAGATAATAATAGATTTATTATTAGGTTTTTTTCCTCAGTTAGGGTTTTCTAGGGTAAACCACACTATTAATTGTTGATGTGTTATTATTGGTTTATTTGTGTCTCATTTTATTTTCCAAGAAGTGGTATCAAAACCAAGGGATCATGGTCTATAGAAGGAGATGATGGTTGCAAATGCTAGCATTGAGGTCAAAGGTAAGATAGAAGCGCTAAGAAATAGGCCAATGTGGAGTTGAGCATGGAGTATGTTATCACCCTGTAATTTGAAGGTTGTAGGAAAAATCACAAGAATGTAACATCAAACCAACTTTGGGATGGGAATCTATCCCTTCCAATCCCAGAGAGGGCTCTCTCTCTATAAAATTTATCTTTGTTGCTTGTAAATCTTAGACTAGTTATGATTGGACTTGGGTTTTGGTTTTTGGAAGACTGATTATATTCAATTTAATTAGCATCTATTAGGAAATGGAGTCAAAAGGTAAATTGGATGGTTACATCAATTTTACATAAAGTAAACTCAGGGAAAGTTAGGAATATTTATTGGATCTTTCAGAATAATAAGTGGATGATGGCAGAACAATGAAAACCTTTAGCAGAACTAAAGAGCAATTAAGAATTCTTTAGTGTGGCGTTCAGTCAATCAGGCAGAACTAAAGAGCAGTCAAGAATTCTTTAGTGTGGCCTTCAGTAGAAAACATACAATTTGCAAAAGCAACCAAAATAAGGTACTCAAAAGTAAATCCTATTCCTCACATTTTCTGTTTTGCAATTGGAATTTAGATGATTACAGTGAAGAGATGACAGTGAAATAGTTTAACATAAGAAAAACATCACCAATATTTAAGCCACAAGAATCCTATGAATGGTCTGCTTAGTATTGATGCCCCTATGCTTTAAAAAAAAACTTACAATGCTCCAACAAATCACTAATATTTTTGATCTCAAATAATCCACCCCTAATACTTCAAAAGCAGAAGTATTTATGCAAAATTTACAAAGTGTTTACAATAAATGTTATCTCTAACAGACATGACATTTTTTAGACTATATATGAACTAAAAAGCTCTAACTGCTGCAGATTAATAGTTCTGGTGGAATGTGTTGTGCAAATGTTGTTGCTGTGGAAGTGGGAGCAGGTAGGATGTGGACCCAAATTTATGGTTGTGCTGGCAGATGAACTAGCAGATGCAGATGTATCTACCTTTTTCTTAGTAATTCACTCAACTGCTTGTTGATCCTCTGACTTGATAATCTGAGACTTCCCTCACTGATGGCTAATCTTGTGACTACCTTGTTGTTTTATCATCCATTAGTGTCACAAAATATTTTGAAAAATATATAATAATATATATATTTGAATAATATTTCCAAAATATTTGAAATGAAATCAATAATTAAATTTCTACAAAACCATGTGTTGTTTCCAATCCGTGGTTTTTTTTCTCTTTCCATGGATTCACAAAACCATGTGTAGTTTTGTTTCTACTACTCCTTCCTCTATAAATTCATTTTATCTGTATGTAAATTCCTTTTACTCTTGTAGAATACGTGGATGGTTTTACAAAACCATGTGTTGATTTGTATGGTTGGAACAATATTCTCACTTTACTCTTTTACTTTCATCTGCAACATGAGTTTACACCTGTAATTTTTTTTGATCAAGTAAGAGTAGGACCTTCTATTAAGTTAGCCAATAATACATAATTTACATGAAGCCACACCCGTTTTGTGAGAGTTCAAAAGTCAGTAGGTAGGCAGAAACTGAACCACTCACCCAAAACCATGAGAAGCCTAAACAGGAAAAACCGGGGAGATCTTGCCAAACAAATAGGGCAAAAGACCATCTGGTAGTGCTGACGTGCACCAAAATAAACCTTGAAATCCTCGGAAGACGAGTCCATCGAACCAAGGGCCACAAAAGGCCCTATATGATCTTCCCTGGGTCCACAAGAAGTCCCACCACAAACCATACTTAAAACTTTCAAACGAACTCGACGAAAATTATAAGCATAGCACTCTAAACTTTTTCGGGTTTGAAATACCCAACCCACTAACACAAACAAATCACCACTATTGATTACCTGACTTAGATCCAGTGGCCTCTATGAATATCAAGAGGAAAAGGAGCGTGAGAGTTAACCGCCTAATTAGGGTTGTTTTCTCTCACCTCGCGCCGCAACGTGTTGCACGAAGAGTGGAATCGGGGGCCAACCTCAAAAAACTAAAAACCATTGAAACCCTGCCTGATATACCACTTGTGGTTTTGAATTGGTTGTTTTGTAGAAAAGTATACACGCTCTTTTGCCAAGTAATGTCCATCATTCCATTCCAGTCCACCTAGATTCTCTGTCAAACCCCATCTAAGCAAAATGAAAATGGACAACCAAACCTGTGGTACTATCCAAGTCAATCCTTTCATCATTTAATCAAAAGTACACCCAACTTTGGAAAAAAACCAAACCAAAGGGTCATATGGTTTAGGATTCTTCCACCTCTCGCTGGTCTCCTGAATCCCTTTGATCCATCTTGTTAGTCCATAGTTCCATATCTTGGGTCGCCTGACAGAGACAATCCTCCCACAATTTTCCTGTAGGTAACGAATCCCAAGCATACCTGAAATCCCTGATTTGGTAAGTTTGGAGGAAGTTTAGGCTTCATTGGATAGGTGCGCAATGCCCTCTCTCAGGTGTGTAGTGCCTTTTCTATGCGCAACGCCAGTGTAATTTTACACTGTCAAACTTTTCCAGGTGAGCAACGCCTTTTCTATGTGCAACACCATTGATCCTATATGAAGTGACTTTTTCAGACCACTTTGGGAGGCTTTCCTGGTGTGTGATAGCTCGTTGGAAAGCTTATCGAGTCTAATTTCTAAAACATCTTGAATTTGCCAATTTGGAGTTCATTTTCCCTATCAAAAGTCCAATCTCTCGAGACTAGCCAAAATGTGTAGAATGAGGCTGCCTAACTAAAGAGTGTTGTTGCAGTCAACTTTTGAAGGTCTTCGTCAACTCCAAATTGATCTCATGATAGCTCATTGGAAATATCTTTGTGTCTAGTTATCATTGACTCATCAATCAAGTCATTTGACTAACCAGGATAGGAGAAATCATGATTTTCCCAAGGTGACTCCAAAGGTGCATTAACTCTCCTGAGGAAACTGCATTTTTGACATTTATCTAAAACCATGACACCTATGTAAAAAGTGAAGAATATTTTTCTTCCTTAGCCTATTGTGGACAAAAACTTCTCTCACTTTTTCCAAATTCATCTGTTCTTGCTCAGAGACACAGTTTGAAGAAAAATTGTCCCTTATGTGTGATGAATGGCTTGTTCCTTGGAATGACTTCTCGACAAATGGTGGAGACATGATGTTTAATGATATGAGATGGCCTCATTCCTTTTGATATCTCTCATGCCTCCTCTACTCAGATATCTCTGATCCCATAGCCAACCCTAGCTCAGTGGGAGAGGAAAGTAGGGTTTGTTCTCTTTTGCTTTTGCAGGCTGATTGGTGCTCAAGATGACGTGATTTTTGCAGGGGTAGGCATTTGGCAATATCATCGGGTGACCAAGAGCAGCATGGAACCATTTATTACTTATGAGAATGATAAAATTACATTAAATTTAACTATGAAATCCAAATGCTCTGTTTTCACCTCAAAACTAATTTTGAGGTGAGCCCTTGATTAAGCTTACAAATTAACACATTTTGACTTTTCTTATCATTATTAACCTCCTCATGTCTTTGCTGACCATTATTAGAAATAATCAATGAAATCTGACTATGGAGGAAAGCCTAGACCTAATGAGACTGAAACCCTAAGACCTAAGACCTATTTAAACATGAACCATTGACTTGAAAAGTATGAACAAAGGTCAGTAGATATATATCATTAGGGAAAAAACTGAATTGAACCCTACCATCAGTTGATCCATGACCTAATGGAATGAAAATTATCAGAATGGGACACCTAGTATGAAATGAAAAAGAGTAATTTTGATCACTGATAGCAGTGTGAAGACACTAACACTAACATTGGCTCCAATGGGGATGGTAGCTCCTTAGAGGTGCCAAGAACACTGTAGACCTAGTAGCCTTATCCATTGGGCATGGAGTCAAAAACTCAAACTAAGATTACATGACTGAATACTGATGACTCAAAGACACAAACTGACTTGAAACTGACTCAATACTAAAACATAACTGACAAACTAGAAAATATGCTCAAAATGGAGCTTATTCAATAAAACCTACTCACACTATTCCATTCATCACCTGATCAAGTGAAATGAAACAACCAATGAAACCAGGTAAGTATTTTGGCTGTTGTTTGAATTCTTCGCAAGTGCTTGCTTATGAAAAATAAGAGAGAAATACTAAAAGGAAACTCCCATGAGAACTTGTAAACAGATCCAAATTTTCCCAAATAGAATAATATGGATTCTCTATCCGCCTCCAAAAGTACTGCATATGGATCTTGAAATTCATGTGCATTGATACTTAGCTCATCCAATGGATTACTTTGCTTCTCCTCATACGATGAATGCAAACTTTCATCTGAACTTTGTGATGAGATTGCTACTGAAAATGATAAAGAAACCACCTGCCAGATCAAGTTTGTATTAATACTTATTTCAAGCTCACAGGTAGCTAATGGAGAGGGGCTTTGACTGCAGACATCATCCAACACGTCAGCTATTGGATCGTGAAAAAGTTGAAAATACTGTTGCAACCCATTTTCTATTGATTCCAATGAGATTGCATGGTTTTCTACAGGCTACTCATTTGAATATATACTATACAAATGACCCTTCAAAAATTGAAATGATTCAAAACAAAATGGCACAAAATCATCTTGCATCATTTGATGATATGTTCCAACTTCCAAATCTCCATCTGTAACCTGACATTCAATGGCATTCGGGGGCTGAAAATCTGGATATGAGAAGTCTTGAACAAGGATTTCATTGCCCTCTAGATGGTCAAGATCGAAACTTATCAATGGTTGATTTCTGATTGCACGAAAGTTGTCTTTGATGATCTGAAACAAAGTAAAACAAAAAGGCAAATATCCTTCACTTACTTCAAAATTTGCTGCGCTTTCCTCCTCACTTCCATAGCTGATATGCATTGGTTGATCACTGTATTCGAGCTACTGAAAGTGAACTTCCTCCTTCCACAAACTAACTGTTGATTTGTCTGCAGGACTAGCTTCTATTTGGAGAACATAATCATCATCATACTGATCAAACTTAGGGAAATCATCAATATAAAACACATCATCAAGCATACATGTCAGGTCAACAACTCTCTCTTCTCCAAGATGATCTATAAAATAATCACTATCAGATCTATGACAACTGGGATAAGAAAGAAAATGTTTTGGATCAACCACTTGTTCTTTTTCAATCAGCGTGCAATGATCTTGAACATCATACTCATTCCTTCTGGTGATCTTTTGCATCATCTCTTCCACTGCACTTACCAAAATGTTGAGCTTTACCTCTAAAGATGTCAATTCCTCTAGTTCTATTTTCTTCATCTCTTTTTCCTTCAACTTTGCCCTTCTGATCAATGAATTAGCCTCTACATCTACTGCACTATTTTGCATCTCTTCAAGTGTTGCAAGGTTCATCTCTCTCAGCTGAAACTCCATTTCTGGATCAAAGGCTTCTAGGTAGTGCAAGAGAGCGGATCCAGGAGGAGGTCTTATAGTAATAGGCATCGAACAATAAACTTGGTTAAATCTAGCAGAAAATTGTTGTATTGTCTCCTCTTGTAGTCTTTTCAGGTGGTTATACTCTTCTAGAATCAAGAAAGGGTTCTGTTTGACCACCCACTTATCGAGGAACACTTTGACGAACTGCTTGAAATCTGAGATGCTTGCATTAGGCAAGGTTTTGAACCAAATCTTGACTTTGCCTTGCAAAGAAAGAGAAAAAATAGTAATACTAACATATCCTTCATCAACTTCAAAAAGGTCAAGGAAATACTCAAAATTAAATACATGTCTCTTGGCAGTGATGTTGTCACATTCACCATCAAATATTGGTATATATAGGTCATGATGTTTAAGGAAAGCATGGGATATAAGAGGTAAAATCAAAGGTTTGTATCGATCTGGAATTTTACAAGGTGTAGGAGTATATACAGAAGGTGTAGAATCAGTCTTGGTCTCTTAAGGCTCATCATTTTGAAGATGGTCATCATAAGATTCGGAATAAGGGTCTTCATCATGATCAAAGGCATGCGAATATTTTGTATTCACAATCTTCAAAGGGAAAGAATCAAATGCAGGTCTAGGATTTTTTCTCGAATACAGTATACTTTGCAAAGTCTTCTTGACATTCTCAGGAAAAGAGAAGAAATAATTTATAACAAAGAACATAATGTCTTGGATGAAATTCCAACTTGAATACATGATGTTTCCATACTGTCCTTTCATATTTCTGTTGGTTAGGTTCATCCTCCAGTGGAGTCCTTGGATCTGATCTCGAAACTGATTTGGAGTCACCTAAGTGAATGATTTCAGCCTTCTAGTGTTTGATCGTTGTCCACCATCAACAATCAAATCTAAAATTGATACATTTTACTAAGGAACATAAAACTACTTTCCCCAGTATGGTCGCCACTATGTTAGAGCCTAGATTGACCTCAGGCTGAAGGGAGGCAATTCTAGGGTAACCACAAACCATGCTTAACTTGGTAGCTAGCCCAACCAATTCGGGAGAGGGTTCTCTCCTTGTCAATCTCAGTTGAGATAACTGAATTAAATATGGATTTTAGGCTAGGTATAGTAGCTCTAGGGTTTTTGGTTGATTTTTAAGGTTTTGTTGCTGGATCAAATGTAGCAGGCAACTTGGGTCCAGGAAATCAAGTCAGCAATGCAGGGTGTTCTGTGGGGCGAGTTAGGTAGGTGTTTTGGCACTTGGAATAGAGTGAGATGGCAACTCTAAGATTGGTGAGGAGCTAAGGAGGGCATGCAAGGATCATGAGTCCTCTTCAGACAACTGAAAAAATAAAAAACTAAATGTATTCCCAAGGCATAACATTGTTACCAATGTATTCTACCTATCTATCTTGATTTCATTTAATTAAGAAGAATGAAATAGATTTTGCACATATAACACATGATAAAAACTAATGACAGAAGTAGAAACAATGCAAAAACACATTACCACAAGGATCCCACAAAAGTAGCTGCAAATCCTAGTTTATTTCCTTGCCAAACTAATGTAGAGATATACAATGTAGCTCAAGCCAACCACAAGAGTCCAACCTTTACAAATGACTAAGAGAGAACATAGTATAGGCATTACACAACTCATGCTAGCCATCAGGGGTCTAATCCATGAGAAGAAGGGTGGTTTCAACCATATTTAAACTAAGAACAGGAATATAGGTAGTGGAACAACTTGCCTCTAAAACCATGGAAATTGATTCATTCAACCCCAAACCACCTCAAAATGATGAATCCACCCTTAAGAGTCATTTTGCAATTAAATTTTACACACCATAGCATCATTTACATTCATATATTCATCCAAAATGAGGGAAAATTTCAAATGGTAGAAAAACTAGGCGAAATTTTGATTTTTGAGCAAAACTGGCAAATTTATCCTATGCGTAGTGCCACTGATCCTATGTGCAATTCTTATTCCAAGCCCGTTATGGGGGCCTTACCCTTAACCAAATTGCGCCCAATATGGCTTGTTGGAAAGGTCTTCCTATCTAGTTTCTGGAACATCTTGAATTTCTAAATTTGGAGGTCATATTCCCCATAAAAAGTGGAATCTCCCAAGACTGCTTCTTGAGTATCGAAAAAATGGTAGAGAAGTCAGTTTTTGACCTTTAGGTGACAAAGATTTGCTCCAAATTTGATGAAACTTTTTGGGTTTTCTTATTTTTTCATGCTTAATCCAAATATGCAAGCCATTCTTCCAACAATTGCCCCATTCAAAAGGATTTCTTGTGTTGCAAAATTTAAAATTTGAAAATTACAAAATTTTACCAAATTTTTCCCAAAATTGGCACAAGGCATTCTCATTAAGTGCTTTGATGGGATAGTGAGGCCTCAGCTAATATTTCTAATTTGTTTTGGTTCTTTTTCCTTCTCAAATCCTTCCTCAGTCTTGCCTTAAGTTTCCTTATCCTTATATTATATATCTTGTTCTGGGTCATATAGTGATAGGCCATGTGGCGAAGCATTTTCTTTTCTTTATTGGCCTTCTCAAGAAGCTTCTCAAGGTGTATATTGACCTTTTCAAGCCAAGTTTCCCTGTCATTCTCAATATCTTGCTCAATGGAAGTCATCTTGACCTTTGCCTTCTTTTCCTTTTGCCGGTTTTCCTTGATCATTTGCATCTCCATGAGGGCCTGCTTGTCGGTCAATTGTTTATTTTCTTGCTCAAGATAATTAATGATAATGTATTTGGCCCTTGCCAACTTGTCATTTAACATATGAATATGTGCCTATGGCTGTGAACACTTGTGGTTGTATGGACAATGGTGAAGTGAAAACAAATTGGAGGAAAGGAGTGTATGGATGGATATGTGAATGTATGATATGTAAACAGAGTTTAGGGAATGTGAATGGGATTTAGGAGAGAGGGTATGGTTTTAGGGAAGTAAGTAGGGTTTGTAGGGGAGTAGGTAGGGTTTGTAGGGTTTGGGGAAAGTGTAAGTAGGAGCGGGGAAATGTATGTGGGAATGGAATTTAGGGAAAAATATATGTGGGAGTGGAGTGTAATAGGATAGAGGGAATGAGGGTTTACTATCAATAATGAGTGATAGCACTAATAAAACTAGGTTTTAGAACAACAAATCTAGGGTTTTAATTTAAAAGAGGAAAGACCAAGCAAAATCTTCATGAAAGCACCCTAAACAACAATAAGATGACAGTACTTACCTTCAAGAGGAAATTTGGAAGTGATTTGGTAAGTTTGGAGGAAGTTTAGGCCTCACTGGATAGGCATGTAGTTCCCTCTCTCATGTGTGTAGCACCTTTTCTATGCACAACGCTAGTGTAATTTTACACTGTCAAACTTTGCTAGGTGTGTAGCGCCTTTTCTATGCACAGTGCCACTGATCCTATGCATAGTGCATTTTGTAGGCCACTTTTGGAGGCCTTTACGATGTCCAAATTGGGCGTGTGATAGCTCATTGGAAAGCTTATTGAGTCGAATTTTTAGAGCATCCTGAATTTTCAAATTTGGAGTTAATTTGCCCTGTCAAAAGTCCAATCTCCCAAGACTGGTCAAAATGTGCAGAATGAGGTTGCCTAACTGAAGAGTGTTGTTGCAATAAACGTTTGAAGGTCTTCCTCAACTCCAAATTGATCTCATGATAGCTCATTATAAATCTATTTATGTCTAGTTATCATTTGACTCATCAAGCAAGTCATTTGACCAACCAAGCCAGGAGAAATCTTGATTTTTCCAAGGTCACTCTAGAGGTGCATTAACTCTCCTGAGGCAACTGTATTTTTGACATTTCTCTAAAACTATGACACTTGTGTAAAAATTGAAGAATTTTTTTCTTCCTTGGCCTATTATGGACAAAAAAATCTCTCACTTTTTCCAAATTCATCTATTCCTGCTCAAATACACAGTTTTGAAGAAAAACCATCCCTTATGTGAGATGAATGGCTTGTTCCTTGGAATGACTTCTCGACAAATGGTGGAGACCTGATGTTTAATTATATGATATGGCCTCATTCCTTATGATATCTCTCATGCCTCCTCTACTCAGATATCTCTGATCCCATAGCCAACCCTAGCTCAGTGGGAGAGGAAATTAGGGTTTGTTCTCTTTTGCTTTTTCAGGTGGATTGGTGCTCAAGATGACTTGATTTTTGTAGGGGAAAATATTTGGTAATATCACCGGGTGACCATGAGGAGCATGGAACCATTTATTACATATGAGAATGATAAAATTACATGAACTTTAACTATGAAATCCACATGCTCTGTTTTCACCTCAAAACTAGTTTTGAGGTGAGCCCTTCATTAAGCTTACAAATTAACACATTTTTACTTTTCTTATCGTTATTAACATCCTCATGTCTTTGCTGACCATTATTAGCAATAATCATTGAAATATGACCATGGAGGAAAGCCTAGAACTAATGAGACTGAAACCCTAAGACCTAAGACCTATTTAAACATGAACCATTGACCTGAAAAGTATGAACAGAGGTCAGCAGATATATGTCATGAGGGAAAAAACTAAATTGAACCCTACCATCAGTTGATCCATGACCTAATAGAATGCAACTCATAAGAATGGGACACCTAGTATGAAATGAAAATGAGTAATTTTGATCACTAATGGGAGTGTGAAGACACTAACACTAACAACTCTAATGCCATGAGCTTAACCATGTTATTAGTGGCCTTCCCCAAGTGGCCATGGAAGATTTACTTTATTTTCCCCTGATCATCTCTTATGGCACCCCCAAATCTAGCTAATCCTGGGTTTCCCTTAGATGCTCCATCAATATTAACCTTTGAGAAACCATATGGAGGGGGCTTCCAAATGTTAACACCTGTATTTATTAGGCTCACTCCCTTTATTATTCCCAGAGTACTGATGGACTGGAGACCCAAGTGAAGTATAATACTCTCCTCTTGGGGCAGAGGAGGATCCTTAGGAAGAGTTCTCAATAAGCTTCTTATTGTGTCTTTGAGCTGCCTTAGAATTTGATCAATTATGTGTTGGGGCTTGCTTGTTTTGTTTTTGAAGATCCGACTGTTGCACTCTTTCCAAACATTCCAGATGGCAAAGCTTGGAGCCAGAATCCAGGCTTTATTAATAATCTCATTCCCTGAGAAATTCTTCCTCCAGATCTTCAAAGTGTTGGATATGTTGAGACTATCCCTATTAGTTTGTCTAAAGATTGAGGCTACCCAGTCCCACACCTTGGAAGTGAAAGGATAGAGGTTAAGAAGGTGTTCAATCGTCTCCTCATGTAAGCCACAGAGGTAACATTTGGAAGGACCAATGAAGCCTTTCTTTAGGAGATTCTCCCAAGTTAAGATCTTCCTTTGATGCAATAGCCAAATGAATAAATTTATTTTCATCCAGTGAGGGCTTTGCCATAGTTTTTTCCAGACTTGATCAGGATTCACAAAGTTAAATCTTTTAACTTCTTGTTTAGCCTCTTTGAGGTGAAAGTTACCTTAAGTGTTCTTTCCCCATCTTAATTGGTCAGGTGAGGAGGAAAACAAAAACCTTATATGCTCTAGATCCTGGGTGAGAGCATTTTCCTTGGCCTTCAAAGGGCTCTCATCATTGTATCTTAGATCCTTCCAATTCCTCCATTTTCCATTATTCCTTCCCTGGTCCCAAAAACCTTTTACCAAAAACATACCTTTTCTATCTGTGTCACTTTTGAGATCTGCTAATTCATCCCTATAAAGGTTGGGTTCCTGTTTCTAGTTGTCCTCCCAAAATCGAGCAAGGTCCCCTTCTCGGATTTCCTAGAAACAATGTTGATGAACAATAATTTTATTTTCCCAAGCAAGGTTCCAAATATGTGAGCCCCTAATTTGCCCTGACATTTTAATGTGATCCTTCTCCTGCCAATACTTGGCATACTTTTGTTTCCAAATCTTAGCCCAGGGGGCCTTCAACTCCTTGATCCATCTCCACCAAAGCTTAACTCCTGAAACTCTACTAAGTGTCCCAGGATCATGAAACCCCAAACCGCCATGGCTTTTGTGCTTGTAAATCTTGTCCTAGGCTACTAAAGCCCACTTCTTTTTCTCTTCCTCTCTGCCCCACAAAAAGTCCCTTTGTATACTTCTCATCTGTTGCTTAATGCCTTAAGGAGTAGGAAGAGCTGAAAACGTGAAAATGGGAATGGCCTGCAAGATCACTTGTGTGAGCACAAGGTGCCCTGCCAAATTTAGTGACCTGCATGTCCATTTTTTGACCTTGTCCTGAAGTTTATTTAATATTGGCTCCCACACTTTCTTGCTTAGAAGTTTGTCAGTAAGAGGAATGCCAAGATATTTGGAAGGTAGCTATTCCCTTTGAAATCCAAGAATTCTGGTAATGTTTCTCTGAATAGCAATATTAGTGTTAAATAAAAAGACTCTGGACTTGTTGAGGCTTACCTCTGTACCTGCTACCCTAGCAATGTCATTTAAGATGTTTTTTATTGCTCTGGCTTCCCTGATTATGGGTGTGCCCTGCAACATTGTGTCATCCACAAATTGTTGATCGCTCTACCTAGGCCTTCCATCATGAGGATGAAGAGGAATGGTGAGAATGGATCTCCTTGTCTGAGTCCTCTAGAGGGTGTGAAGGTTCTTGATGGAGCTCCATTAAGCAATATGGAAAAACTGGTTGTGGTAACTAGTGCCATAACCCATAAAATCCAATTTTGGTCAAAGCCATAGGCTTTTAGAATTGGTATTATATAATACCAGCTTGGTTTTTCATAGGCTTTCGCTAGGTCCAACTAAATGATCATACTAGCTTGTTTGTTGCTTTTGAGAGAGTGTACCACCTCATGAGCTTGGATGATATTGTTGAGGATTTGTCTTCCTTCCACATAGCCTGTTTGCTCCTCCGAGATGAGAGAAGGTAGAAGGGGCTTGAGTCTATTGGCTATCACCTTGGAAATGATTTTATACACCACATTACACATTAGGCTATGGGTCAAAAACCATCCGGAGTCATGGCATTTTCCTACTTTGGGATAAGAGCTATGAAGGAAGCATTAAGAGACTTTAATACCTTTTTGGATTTTCTTGAGTCTTCCACTACCTCGAGGATATCCTATTCGATTGTTTCCCAATAGGCTTTGAAGAAGTCTACATTGAATCCATCCGAGTTTGGAGCTTTACCATTTTGCATTTCATTAATCACTTCACTGACCTCCTCTTCCAATACTGGCCTGTTAAGATTGTGGTTGTCCTCTCTGGTAACTGGTTGAGGGATATAATAAGTGAAATGATCAATGAACCTAGATCTGTCCTCTAGTGGCTCCTTTGTGATATTGAAGAAGTGTTGTACAAGAACTGATTCCATATCATTGTGAGAGACAAGCTCAATACCTTGAGAATATTTTATCTTTGTGATTTTGTTGTGTGCCTTGTGAGCCATAGTGGATTTATGAAAGAACTTTGTATTTCTTTCTCCCTCTCTAATCCATTGTATTCTTGATTCTTCCTCCAGAAGATTTCCTCTTGTAAAAATTGATCCTCCCATTATTCCTACAAAGAGTCAGTTATTTTTTGCCGCTCTTCGGAGAAGCCATCTGTGATATTGATCTGATTGATCTCCCAGAGCTTCTGCCTAATTTCTCTTTTGGCTTTGAAGATATCACCAAATTCCTTTTTGTTCCAATCTTTAAGTCTAGATTTGATCTATTTAAGTTTTTCCTGGAGCAAGAACATTTTTGTGCCTTGAATGTTCAACTCCTCTCTCCACCATTCATCAATGTTACTAGTGAATTTAGGGTGTGAAAGCCGGGCATTTTCAAACCTAAAAGGTCTGTTTCTTGGTGTGCCCAAAAAGGTGGCTTCTAGCTGTATAGGCTAGTGATCCAATCCTCCAAAGGGCAGGATGGAAGCTGTTATGGTGAGTCTTGTGAGAAGGCGGTCCTCTGAAATAATAAATCTATCAAGTTTGGAAGCAACTTGAGAATCCCCTCCCCTTTTGTTGTTCCATGTGAAGGTTCCATTTATTGTTTCAATGTCCACTAGTCCCATGTTCATAATGAAGTTCTAGAAGGCCATGGAGTCTTTACCTAGTTGTCTAGTGCCTCCTTTTTTCTCTGAAAGAGGTCTTTCATATTGAAATATCTTGCAATAATCCAAGGAAAATTGGGATGTCTTGCTCTTAGATCCTCCAAGGAGGTGAGAAGCTTGAGTTTGTCTGCTTGCTTTTGAGGTCCATAAACATTTGTAATCATGTATATCTCCTTATCACCTACAGGTTGACATACCAAGGAAAGATAGTTCTTAGATGCTTCTGCATCCAGGATTCCAAATTTTTGTGGATCCCACAGCGTGAGAACCCCCCCCCGCCAAGTTATTTTCCTTAACCTCTAGATACTCATACTTGATTAACCACTTCTTATGAATTTCTCTTATCTTATCAATCGAACATTTTGTCTCCCGAATAAAACCATATCTGGTTTTTCTTCTTTCATTATGTTACTTAGATTTCTTTGTTTCCTTCTATTCCCCACGCCTCTAATATTCTATGCTGTGAGCTCATTAAGAAAGGTAAGTATAGGAATAACTTGTGAGATCTTTCATCTTACCTAAGTTGATCAATAGTTTTCCACATTCGTTCAACAGCTCATTCTGTCTTTTTCTTCCTCTTTTCATATTTGAGTTCTTTGGAGATTATGCCTGTGAATTCTCCATCACTTTGACCCCACTTGGCTCCTAACTTTGATGATTTCTTTTGAGTCCAGCTCCCTTTGATTGTGATCTCCATAGAAAGAGTTGTTGTAATTTGTCATAATCCTCTTTTGGCAGGGAGTCCACTCCTATGTTCTTTCCTTGTTTTAGAAATTTCTCTAGATCTATATTTTCCTTATCTAGAACCTCTTATAGTTCATGGTCCTCCATTCCCACTTCACTTGGAGTCATCTCATGGTCCCTACTGATCTCCATACATCTTGGTAGATCATCCTTTTGCTGGTTGTTTACTATGATACCCTCCATGTCAACTTCCTTATCCTACTCCTCGATTAAGTTCTCCATGACCTAGACTATCTCTTTGTTCTCCTCTTCTTCCTCTAGGATCTTGAAACTGTTGTGTCTTGCATATATGTCCTCATTTATCTTCTTGCGTGGATGTTTACCCCCTTCCATTTTGCCTCCAACCTTGGTGAAACCCTCGTGATCTCTATCCACAGTAGTTTTCCCATTACCTTCCATACTGATTGTTGGGAAGCCTTTGAATAGATGCCTATGTTCATGTCATTTGTGACACCTAAATGGTATGTGCTCATAGTCCACAGTCTCCACCCATTCTTCATCATATACTTCTAAAATCATTGCTTCCTGAAGGGCTCCAAATAGGTCCATTTCCACACATATTTGGGCGAAGGAGGTATATTTTTCTTTCAGAGTTGCCTCTGAGATCTTTAGAAAATGCCCCAACTTGTTGCCTACGATTTTCAAAGATTCTGGTAGCCAATAATCTAAAGGAAGGGAGTATAGTCTGATCCAAACCAGTACTAATGTGAATGTTTCACGTTCCGGGACAAATTTCATCCATGACCGCATGTAGAGTCCTGTCGCAGCATAGAAATAAGGACCCCCTTCAAACACTCCATCTTTGTCCTCTAGGCTTGTGAACACCACTGTGAAGAAGCCCTTTGAACCCAAATGTAAATGTATTTCTCCCTTTGGCTTCCAATTGCTCCTTATCTAGATGTGTAACGCCCTCTTCGTCAGCCATAACCCCATGAACTTGCATATGATCGCATTTTTCGTCATGTGATCCTTATGCGCTTGTATCACTAGATCGCTCAATATGACCTGAGGAATGATGCTCGACTTGGGTCCACAAACCCCAGTTGTCCTTAAGGAAGCCATTTTTTCATTGCTACCTCCATTCTCCTTTTCTTTACTTGTTTCCAGTTGATTCCCTTCCTGATCCTGAAGTCCGTTTCTTCCAAATGTTCCCTTGCTTCTTGCTTCTAAAACCTTCTCCAAAGGTTTTTTGAAATGCTTCTTTCCTGCATCCTTACTTCCCTCTATGACTACTTGACTATAGGAGGGAGCGGCACTCCCCCTGTGCATCCCGCCATGGTACCCTAAATCAAAACCCTAGCGCCAACTCCAACCCTAGCTCAAGTTGCAATCAAAATCCATGAAACTCACAAGTTTGTACATTATTATTTTCTGATTTTACACCTGTAAATTGATTTCACCATGCTTGTAAATTGATTTCCCCTTAATCTTCTATCGTGAAATTCATTTACATGAATGCTATCTTTGCTCTCCTGTACATTAATTTCATGTGAAATTTTCACTTTTATTTCCTTTGATAAATTCATGGCATCCGTGAATTTTATTTCATGTCTCGTTGTAAAAGCATTTAACCGTTGAATCTCATTCCACAACCTTAGTCTCATATTGCCTGTAGCTATATAATTTTACCTCAAGTATGGTTTCAACCATAGATCTAAAATATTACTGCATTCTCATAACTGTATTTCACTTGAAATTAATCCACCCTGTATTCTCATAACATTTATAAGATTTAAAACCAAAACAGTTAATGGTTTATCGCACTGCTTTAAAGTGGTACGTGGTATTATTTTGGAGGACGCAATATAACATGGGGCTGCCACGTAGACAAAAGGTGGGTTGGGAAAACCACTAATCTCATGTGCTTTTTGAGTGTTAAGTGTTGGATGAGCTGAGCACGTGATATGGAATTTTAACCGTTCATTTGAAAATGAAGGGGGTTTAATTCTTAGTGCGGGGTGGGCCATTGGTTGACTTTGCAAGGGGAAGAGGTAGTATAGGCTTGTGGGGAGAAATTAATATAAATTCCAAAACTTTATATTAATATGGTTTTGTGAAGTAAGGGGTAAAAAGAGGATATATTATATATTATATATATATATATTATATATATATATATAGATATAGATATATATATATATATTACTTTATGTTATTTGTCACATACACAAGGAACATTCTTCATGATGGTTTATATAAGCCCATAGTTACATTGGTTTTCAACAAAATAAGCCCAAGGCCACCCACTTGTGCTTGGTCTTAGGTGTGCTAGGCTTAGGTATTGTGAATGCAAGCCACATGGAGATGGAGCGGGAACTAAGCTTTCAAGCTTATTTTTTATGCAAATTTCAATAAAATCCAAGGCTTTAAAACCAGAAGCTCTTCAATATATAACCTTTTTATCACAAAAACCTATTCTTAATGATTTGAAAGCAGGTATTTGGCTTATGCTAATGATTTTAAAGCTCTTAATATTTAGATGAATTAACAAGGAAAGTGGGTGATAAAGCAGGAAGCTGAGTAAAGGATGATGGAAAATGGAGAGGAAGTGGGGCGAGTCAGCAAGCCAAAAGCTTCATCATGAGAGAAACAAATAATATATGAATCATCAGATTTCCTATAATTAGGACCCTAACATCAGCTCCAACTTGGGGATGGCAGTCTCCTTGGAGGTGCCAAGAACTGCAAACCTCTGAGTTTATAGATTAGTGCCTTCTCCATTGGGTTGTTCCCAAATCTGCAACCTGTTCTGCCAACTCTCAAATTGAAATCAAAACCACTCTGCATATTGAACATTGAACTACACACTGAACTGAAAGTTGAGAAGAAAACTTAATTTGAAACTAAAATAGGGCTCAGAGTCGTCAGAATTTCTGCACCCTGCTACCTACCCTATATTGTTGAAAATCCGGCTAACTTAAATAATACATAAATGCCAATGAAACCAGTCAAGCAACTGCAGAAACAGATGGACTGCTTGATTGATTGTCAGTAAACTCAGAAGTATAATTTGATCATGTGTCCACATAATCAAAGCTGTGATATATAATGGCAATTGCTGATGTATTTGGTCCTTATAGAGAAAACATGTTTGAAAACTTGATCCAAAAAGAACCTCCATGTAATTTGTTATAGGATCAACAAAGGCATAATGTATGATACTTGCTTCTAGGCCTTCAATGACTAATTGATCAGTTGTATCCTCAATATTAAACCCTGAAACTACTTCTTCAATTTTGTACTTGAAATCATAATCATCCTCAATATGCCAGTCAAAATGTAGTACAATTTCCTCGTGCTTTAGAGAAGGAAGATTTTCCAAGAATTATTTAGGATCTCGGAAATTAGTTATCACTCTAAAATTTCCCTAGGGTTGTTATCTTGTGTCAAAAGAAATATTAGAGGTAACCACAAACCTACTTTTGAGATCAGGATCTAGCCTTCCTAATGCTCAGAGAGGGCTCTCTCTTTATGATTTAACTTTGTTGAGTTGATTGATTTTAGGCTAGTTATTCAAGCTTGATTGACTATTGAGTTTGATTTGGTGGTGGAATTACTGACTTAGATCAATAGAGGGATGTCCTTTACCATTGGGATATGAGGTCAAGTGTTAAGAAAACAGGACTGAATCAGGTCCTAAAGATAATGTTCACAGGGCAAGGTAGTTGAGTAAATTCAAATATTTTAGGCTGGATGGTGAAGTGGTTCTCAATCGGGGTGAAGGAGAAATTGAGGATTCCTCAAACTGGATAATGAGGGAAATGTTAGAAGTCAATCGAAACTAGGGAGCAATGAAGGATTCCCTACTCTGGATATCAGAAGAAAACATGAAACTTAATAATTGTTCAAGACAAAGTGTACATAAACAAATTCTGTAATAATATTCTAGTTATTTCATTCAATTTAGATAACATGCAAGTATGTGAAACATTTAAGAAGATAATAATTTGACAAACAAAAAATACTTCACTAAAGTGGTCCAACACATGAACCTATAATGCAATGCCTTTATTACGCAATCTAGTCTGCTAACTTGAAAAATGGTACAATGAACCCTTAGGTTTTAGATCAATACAACTATAGAAATTTTTAGCAATCCACACTCTATACTTCAAATTATGAAGCATTTATACAAAAATAGTTACAAACTATCCTAAACTATTTTTTAGGATTTATTCAAGGAAAAAGAAATATCTCCATGTAAGAAGATAGAGACAACTATGTAACTGTTGCAACTTGTCCCTATTTACTTGGCTCTACCGTCTTATGCTTTGATCTTTCGATGTTTTTTCCTTTGCTATTTTGACTGATACTCTTTGATTTAGTTGATCTACTACTTTTCTTTCACTGCTATGTATCCATTGTTTACCTTGCATTTTCACAGTGAATCATTTAATTTTTCCCAAGTCTTTGTATTTGGTAATTTAATATTTACTATAGACGTCATCATCTTCTGTGTATTTTTCAAAGGTGGGTTTGTTTACAAAAAGATGTTTTACCTCATGCTAGAGGTAAAAGAGGTTCTCAAAAGTCTGGTAAAGAAACTCTCATGTAGGCATCCCTTTCTTAGAGGAACTATTGGCTTTTTCCTTTGTCACTTCTATGATTCTTTTATCATAGTCTTCATGTGGCATTAACTTGTCATTTATTACCAATGGATTAGGAAAACCTTTCTACCTCAAAAAATCAAATTTGACCATGAACCTACCTATAGCTAGCTCCATGGTTTGGCATTTGTCCTCAAGCTGCATCATTAAGTTCCTCTTGGTGATTACCTTCTTCACCTCTAGTATAGTGTTAGTTCTTTCAGCTATGCCAAGTTCCTGCAATTCATATTTATTCTTTGAGTTAAGGAATTGGATCATCCTTTAATCTTCTTCTGGCATATTTCCAAGTTCGGCCTTAACCATTTGAATTGCTTCACCAACCTCTTTGACTAAATTATTTTGTTCAAAGATAACTTGTATAGATGGCCAAATATCATTGACAAAGTCAATGATATTGACCCATAGCTGCTCTTTTGCTTGGGCAAGTGGCTCCTCCAGTGTTAATTCCCTTTCTAAGTTATTTCTCCTCTCAAACAACCTGTTAATTGAATTTTGTACTTCATTTTTATGCATGTTTTGAGCCAATTTCTTCTCATCCTCTAAAATTTTTATCTGTTCTTTAAGTTTGTTTATTTCAGTGGCCTAAATGGACATGTCCTCCATGGATTTGACCAGTTTACTTGCTTCATCACTTGGATGAGCTGTTTCTATTGTTGAATCTATTGATGATGTAGTTGTTGTTACTGTTGGAAGTGTTGTAGTTAGTGGAGTTTTTGGGGCCAATGAAGCTACCAAAATTGAAGGAACTGTTGTAGTAACTGTAGGAATAACAGTGGCAATGGATGTCTCAAGACTGACTTGTTTCAGTTGTATTAACTCATCAAATTCCTTCTCCATTTCTTTTAATTGAGCATTTAGCTGGAGAATGAGGTCCATCATCTCATCTTTCTAGGTTTGGCTTTCTATGACCTCCTTGGTCTGTGGATGTTCAGAAGAGGGTAACTTCAGTTGCTTTTTTAAAGCAGCAATATCCTCATTTTTCTTCTTTATTAGTTTTTATGCGGCCTTGATATCATTTGGATTATATCCAATTTCAATTACCAAGTCTTCTAATGACTTGATTCTATTATATTTTTCTTGTGATGATGCTTTCTCTAGCTTAAACTATGATGTGATGTTGTCTAGAGAGTTTTGAAGTTTCTAAACACTCATGGCCTTGTTGGTCATTGTTGAGCATATCATTTCACTTGCCTGCTTATGGAATTCAATTTGATCAATAGGGTGAACATCCTTGGCCAAAACTTCAAACTCTGGCTTCCTGTAGTCTGCTGAAAATCTAGGTTGTTGGACTATAGGCTACAAAAAGGTCATTTGCATTTTACCGGTTTTAATGTCAAAGGCTGACATTAATCTATTCTGATTGCCAGGTGTCTGTTTGAAGTACTGGGCATATGTTTCAGCCTTCAATGCCTCATTCCTCAACTTGATTTCTTTGTAATTCTCTTTTATATGTTTCTCTTTATCCACTAGTTTACTAGATGAAGAAACTTCAATACTAAGCTGTTTTTCAATCATCCGAGTATTTGAGGTGGAAGGTTGATGAGTTTCCTCTGAAACTACTGAAGCTTTACTCTTTTCAACCACTATGTCAGTATCAATGATTTTAATTGTCTCAGTGGTGTCTTCTCGCTTAGTTTCAGGATTAGGCTTGGGCTTCTTCTTGTAACTGATTTCAAACCCATCATATGTAGTATCCATTTTAGAGCTAGAACCTTCTTCCCTGGTTCTTTTCACGTTTCTATCCTGCATGACTGGAGTTTGTAGAATGGGACTAATACCCATCTGTTCCTGTAGGGTTGGAACCTACAAAAAGGAACTAGTATCTATCTGCTTTTCCACATCTATTAAAGTATTTTCCAACCACTCTAACTGGTTAGATATCTTTCAATGTCTGGTTTGGACTCATGCATAAAAGGGCTTAATTTGAACTTGAGCCTTAACTTGTTTATGACTCCATTAGAGTCGTGCTGCCACATAAAACTACTGTTGAACTTCATTTGATGTAAAATTTTATTTTCTTCTTGTCCAGCTTCCCTATTATTACAAATAAAAGGGCCTAGTTGGTTTTTGATTTTGAACTATGTTTTCTTCCTAGTTGAAAGAAAATTGACCTCATCTGAGTTTATGATCTGCCTGAAATATTCTAATGCAAATATTCTCATGGGGAGATGTCTAGGCAGCTTGTAGGGAGTGAGCTGGCATCCATATATCCTTATTCCTGTGTGGTCCTAGTGTAGATAACAATCTCCTGCTCTACTATTCTTAGATAATTTCAAAACTCTTTTTATCTCATCACTGATCCTAGGTTGATTGCTACTAGTTATCATATTTACAACTGGATGCACAAAGGAATCAATGAACTCTGTGTAACTGAAAATAGTGGAATACTTTTGGATTAAGGGTGTCCAAAAGATGACTGGTCTGGGATGGCCCTTAGTATCCAACTTCTGGATATTAAATGGTAACTTATCTGACTGAAAATATAAAAACATGTGGAACAAAACTGAAGAGTATTTAAATACTCTTTCATTTTGCAACCTGATCAATTGATCATGGATTTTGTCTGCCAAGAACTGGGAAAATTGAAGACTACTGCTGGAGGCTTGCTTGGGAAAAAAATAGAAGGGAAAGCAAGTACAGGTTCATCTACAAACTCATCAGTATTATACCCAAGGATACAAGACAACATGGTTGTAATTTGTCTAGCATTTTAAGAGAAAATGGTGGCAGAGTATGGAGGACTGTTTGTAGGAGTATGAGACTCCTCTAAGATAAAAGTCTGAAAGATTTGAGCCCTCTTGGGAAGGTCCAACTTGATGTAAAGTTCAAGTAAGGCTTCAATCGAAAATGGGGTCTCATTTGGGCTTGGTTGGATCTGTAGCATTTGATTTATGGACTCGACAGTGATTGTAAATAAAATCTGTTGGTCAAGAGAGACTATGGCTCTTTGACTTGGGATATAGTAAGCTTGGAAGAAGTGGATGATTTATGGGAACAAGTATACCTGTGGGAACAAGTATTTGGGCAAATTTGATTCCCATAGATGAATTTCATCATTTTGGTTCTGGAATTTATCTTTACTCTAGCAATTGAGCTTTAATAGGTGGTTAGAGTTAGATGTGTCTTTAATTTGGAAATCTTTGTCTACAAATGGGAGGTGGTCAATGTCCAGGTGAGGGGTTTGCAGGAGTTTTTCACTCAGAATGCTTTGGGAAGCCATAATTTGGTTTATTCTATTGAATTATTCTTTCTGTGGCTTGGAGTAAGCTTAGGGGCTATGGAACAGTAGGAAGGGCGAATATAATCTACAGAAAAGGGGCCTTTGGATGCACAATGGGTTTATTCTAGTTTGGCAGGGTCTTCTAATTAATTTAATCAATTAAACTTTCATTAATTACTATGCAAAGCTTTAAACAGAGGGTCATTCTGGTTCTTTAAAGAATACTTGGAAAACGAAGATTTGGTGTGCAATCAGGGTTGTATGGTAGTAGCAGAGGGATTTGAAGCTTGAATTGTTTGTGTGTTGCTTCAATTTGGAATCTGTAGGGTGTTCAGGTTGTAAATGGGTTGAAAATGGTTGAATAGGGTTTCCGAGCATTGGAATTAGTTGACAGAGGTGTTTGCAACGAAAAATCAGTGAAAAGAGTGAAAAGGGGGCTTTTTTGGCTTTTAACTAACAATGGTTAAATTTTGGCATGGGATTAACCAATGAAGAGTGAGAAACTTTATTTTACATGGGGAGGCAGTTTTATGCCATACTGCACCAATTTTGGGTGGAGGGCGGTATTTTTCAAGAGCACGTGATACAATGTGGTGTTGCCACGTAGCGAAATAGTGATCAACCAAAACCGCGAATCTCACTTGCTTTTGGTATTTTAAGTGTCAGATGATGGGAGCACGTGATATGGATATGGGCCATCAGATCTGGAGGTGGGAGATCGGAGGGCTATCGCGCGACGGAGTTGCAAGGTTGGAGTTGGGGAGTGGGTTCGAGTTTAATTACAATGAAATGTAATTAATTAGAAAGTAATTAGGGGATTTTGATATATGAGATGAGTTAATAAGGTATCGGGAAATATTAAAAATGGGGGGTTAAATATATATAGAGGGACTATGGGTTAGAAAAATAACATAGGGGTTAAGTTTAAAGGGTATCAGGGAGGGTTTTTAATGGGGCCCGACACATTTAACCTTTCAAACTTAGGATAAAGGGGCTTTAGTGGGTTTTTAAGGGAAAAAATGGAAATTAACAAAGGAGGGGGGGTATTATTTGTGATGGGAATGGGTTTCACACTAGCAAAAGGGGTTTTGGGAAGGGGAAAGTGGAATGAAGGGGAGGGAATATTTTTACAAGGGAAAATACCTCTTTTGAAAATGAAAAATAATGAAGGGGAAAATGAAGGGAAATTAATAAAGGGGTTTAGTGAAATGAGGGGAAATTAGTGAATAAGCTATAGCGAATTGACCTTTTCCTTTAATAATTCCTCCTGCACATGAAACATAGGATCAAGTATGATGAAGGTGCATTTGAGCTAGCAATCTTGTGCATTTCCAAAACTTCTTCTACCTGCTCTTTATTTACCCTAGCATTTTCTCTTCATTCATTGGGTGCATTTGAGCTTGCTAACCCTTCATTTCTTTTTCTTTGATAAAAAAAATATCTAATTCTAACCTTTTAACTTCCAATGGCTCAGATTAAACTGTTGATCTCATTATTATTCTCTACCTAACTACTGATCTGCCAAGATTAAATAGTTTGGCTATATGTTTATTCTCTATATATTAACATGAAATTCAAAGCATGAATGAATCAAGTTTAAACTACTTTGACCATCATGGATTTGTGGCATTTTTGACAAGCTGCACACAATATTATTTTGCAAAGTAAAGTAAAAAAGGAGTGGCATTTGAATTTGCACACTTTCCAAATATATTTTGATCTCTTTTTGTGGGGTTCATATCTTATACTTTTTCTATCTTTTTATTTCTTTTAGTCCTTTGATTATTCTTTTAGGACTTACCCTCTTTAAATTTTTTATTTATAATATGGGAAAACATTTTGCAGAAAGCAAAAGCATGTATAATATTACAAGACTAACCATAGCCAATTCAAAATTATGAATCCTATTATTATAGGACCCTAACAGAGTACAAAAGTTGACCAACATGTGTGGATCTATTGTCAGTTTCTTTTGAATGAAAGAGTACACATAAAGATTATAGTGTAAGCATCCTGAGAGGAAATAATGGTCCATTAGGGTGAGATGCAACCACAAAAGTGAGATCTAGTGAGACAAGCACCTAGTGTGAGTAGTTTTGTAGATGTGGGAGAATGGTGGCATAAGTGTCGAATAATAATAACAAAGAAAAATACTATGGAGATGAAATTTGTAAATTACATTCATATGGGCATACAATTGCAAGACTTGGTTAGGGATGTCTACCCTTCACAATAAAGTCTTGGAGTAGAGCTAGGTGATAGGGGAGGAGAACATGTGGATTTCCCCAATCATGTTTAAAGGGGGGAACATTAGGGTAAAATTAACTTGGTGAAAGAGTCAAAGTTGTTACATCCACAATGGTGGTTTTGGGAACATGGTATTGGTGGCTTGTGGTATTAGAGGCTATGGATTACATGTGATGAAGCCTTT
Organism: Pinus taeda; assembly: GCA_000404065.3. NCBI lineage: Eukaryota > Viridiplantae > Streptophyta > Pinopsida > Pinales > Pinaceae > Pinus > Pinus taeda. Next base: position 87,509 of record APFE031378162.1, read on the forward strand.
AAAAGTCTTGAGGATTCTCCCTTGTGATGTGCCTAAGTTGAATGGAGGGCTTACTTAGCCAAGGTAGGATGTTGGTTGGCTTGATTACTTTTAGGTCAAGTCACAGTTGTTTTTAAGTCATAAGATAACAATAGATCTATTATTAGGATGGTTTAATTCCCCACATTGGGGTTTTTCAAGGTTAATAATGTTGTTAATTGTTGATTTATTATTATTGGTTTATTTCTCTTTCATTTTATTTTACAACACACTTAGTGTGTCAAAGAACAATACCTTTTCTTTGTGTTACATCTTAGATTGCATATGCAGTAAAGTGTAATTACCACTTAAAAGCCACCAATGTTTCTTACTACCTTCTTATTACATTTTCCATTGCCTTTTAGAGTAGTTAAGGGTAGGATACCTAATTTTTTTATTGACAATCAAAATACCTTATATACACTAGCATGTTATCCTAGAGCACATAATAGTACCCAATGCATTAAATTCATAGATTGAGTGATTAGGATAATTGCTTGCTATCCCATTTAGTTACTTCCAATTTCTATGAGGGACCTATTGACCCATTATGATAAGGCTCAAAGACTAGGAAACTGTCTAGGGTTCATGGCATCCCTGCTCTTGCTAATTCATAAGTTAATGGTATATATAGCTTGTTGATTATTGGATATACTCTTGGTGTTATAGTGGAAACTAGCAGATTTGATCCTAGGCCTTGTCCATATCACTCCAATGAGTAATTAAATTACCATGGCTAAAAAAAATACATCAAAGGCATGACCTAATATGGTATGTATGGCTTCTTGATTTATATGATTATCTATTAATAAATTATCATTGAAGGGAATGGAGGTGGGCCCAGGGAGGAGGGGAAGTATATGGCCTTAGAGGAATAATAGACACAATCCTCTCTTAGAGTCTTAGACGTACCTCCAACAATCCAGTAGAGGTTTGTTCCTCACTCAAAAGAAATATTTATTGTGATCTCACTTCATATGGGCAATCTAATTATAATAAGGGACTCCAAAAACACTGTAAGGCACTTGCAATATGGCGACGCCCCTCCCCTCCTCTACCCCAACCCTCAACTCTAGTCAACATTCCAACATATAAAATAATGATTGGAATTTCTCTTAGAGGTAAGTTATTTTCATGTTCTCTACTCCAACAACTCTGCAATAAATAAATTAGCTAACCAAGTAGTGGGGAATCCCAATGAAAACCTATGAATTAATTTGAGAATGTCATTATGACTAGTTCCTAAATGATGCCATATAAACTCATGCATGTGTGTTAGATGGAAACTTCAGTCCCTTCGATACCTTGGATGCCATGCGAATTTAGGTGGAAATATAAGACTCACATCACAATGATTTCTAGCTCACCTGATCTCCCCAATGTGAAGTACAATTAACAATACTTTATGGTCATCATGACATATTGGTATATGATTTCAAATATGATCTTGATAGCTATTTACATATGGACGCCTCCCCTTAGACCTCTCCTGTCACGCCCCCAGGCCAGCGGTAGTCTTTCAACCGCTCTTGGTGAGGTGTGGCAACACCGAACACTTTCTTTTCACCAATACTTATGTTCGTGGACTACGCCCAACCACATATTCCTACTTAGTTTGTGTTTCTCAACCAAGTATTATTTCCTTATCCTTTATACCAATGAACACCCATATACATTCATTACCAATAGCAATTATAAATGATGAACACAATTGCACAGTATAAAGGGAGGGGAAACTCCCTGAACAATGAGTCTACCCAACAATATATTATACAATAGTTTACAATGCTTTACAAGTATACTTGGAAACCCCAAGTTTCATACTTAGCCAAATTTACAATCCAAGGAAAAACTCGGTTGCCTAGCTCGTCGGCACCTCCACACGGTCGCCACACGACTCACCAACGCTTTGTTCACCTTGTCGCATGATCGTGTTGTTTGCCCAACTCGGGCGCACCTCCAAGTTGCCACACATGGGCGCCTCCAACCGAGACACACCTCTATCCACAATCTCAACACTTCACCAAGTCACCGTGCACACTTGCATGACGGGTGGGCGCTCACCCGAGTCGCCAAGACACCCGTGCCAAGTCGTCGCACAAACCGGGCGCTCCTCCGTTTCACCATCGGGCACCTTCTCACAAACCGGGCGCCACACCCGTGCACGCCTCAACCATTCGTCGGGCGCCACACACATGTGCACGCCCTCACCCAACCACCGGGTGCTCCTACTTGCACCTTCACCCACAACCAAGTTCAGCGTGTCTTCACCGTGCAACCGAGCCCAAGAATGGGTGCATCCAAATCTGCGCCTTCCTCCTTAGAACTGCACCTAACTCCTTAGAGAAAAGATGTTTGAGCGAATGAGTGATTGTTGGATGGTGGAATGAGCTCCACGCTCACCCAATATATACCAAGTGTAGGGCGTAGTCTTGGCTGCCCAGCCGACTCGCCCAAAGCCCCTACACCATTGCAAACTCTCCCAAATGCACCATTGGCTCCACACAATTGTTGGTTGGCCTCCATAACGTTTGTCACCATGTTCTCATGCGTATAAACTCGTCCATGCTCCCTTCCTTGTTCACATTATCTCACATAACCATCGCACATGAAGTTGTTCACTTCCAACCGCAGTCGCACTTTGCCAAACACTCGTTCATTCAGCGTACCCATGCGCACGCACCGTCCACCCGCGCGCCTAGGAACTGCAGGTCGTTACACCTCCCCTTATGGCATTCGAGTGTCCCCATCAATGCACTCCAACTTGAGATTGATATTTGGTGGCTAATTAGATTCACAAGAAGACCTCTGTAACAACTTATAACAAGAATACAATTTCCCAAACCATTTGAATTAAGATAATGTTTTTCCTAAATTTGATGCACAACAACACTTAATTATCTTTCTGTATACACATAAATTTTACTTAATATAATTTTTTTTTCTATGTAAGGCTAATTCTATTAATAAAAACAAAAATATAATTACACCGAGGCCCCGCCTCAACTGCTGTTGCTAGAGTTTATCAAGAAGGTCTAAACTGCCCCAAATTGGGGAAACCAGTTTGACATGACAAAAAGACCAATCTATATTCTGGGATTGTCACCAAAGGAAACCCATACATAGGACTCAGATCCATGTTTTGAAGCAAAACCCCGAAGAAGATTCAACACAGTACCACCAGAAGCGACAACAAAATGACAGACCCGCTGGTCAATCTTATAAACAGCAAAAACAAACATTATCAAATAATATTTAGAATACCGTCAGGTCCACATCATCGCATCGCACATATGAAGGTGTAAAGGCTCTGCCCCTTGGTTTCCGCCAATGCGATATTGCGATGTGATCCGATCACATTCGCATATTGCTATATGTAAAGGCTCCGCCCCTTGGTTTCTGCCGATGCGCTATTGCAATGCGATCTGATCGCAATCACATATTGCTATAAGTAAAGGCTCCGCCCCTTGGTTTACATCAATGCAATATTGCGATGCGATCTAATCGCAATCACATATTGCTATATGTAAAGGCTCCGGCCCTTAGTTTCCATCGATGTGATATTGTGATGTGATCTGATCACAATCGCATATTGCTATATGTAAAGGCTCTGCCCCTTGGTCTCCACTGATGTGATATTGCGATGCGATCTGATTGCAATCGCATATTGCTATATATAAAGGCCTTAGCCTTTGGTCTCCCCATTCTGCGATCGCCGACGGTCCATTGGGTGGCCATTAATGTTCTTGGAGATCACCCACCTCCAAGTGTGCTTCTTCCTCTTTAGCCATTTCATTATTTACCAATTCCTGATATTCCAGCATCTGTTGTTCAATGGCTAGAGAGTGTACCTGTATGGAGATCTGTTCCGCTTTCCACTCCTATATTTTCCAATAGGTCAGCTACTTTGTTTCCCTCCCATCGTATGTGCTTGAGATTGATCGCTTTGTGGGAGGAGAGCCAGATTTCAATAAGTTTTAGTCGACTCTCCATTCTCCAGTTGTTGCTCACCTTACTTGAGGTTGTTCCCTGTAGCATTTTGGTGACCATATTTATGAGAATTTGTGAATCTCCCTCTATAACAAGCGGGAATATACCCTGTTTTTGGGCTATAATGAGTCCCTACCATAATCCTTCTAACTCTGCCAAGTTTTTGGTGTCCCATCCAGTTGAGCCTAAGTAGGTTAGAATAGGAGTTCCTTTATGATCTCTAAATATTCCTCCAAATCCAGCCTTTCCTAGATTTCCTTTCAAAGCTCCATCAAAGTTTAACTGGAACATGTGACAGGGAGGAGGAATCCACTTATTTGGTGTCCTGCTTCTTGCTTGAGTTTTGTCGTTGATTATCATTACTTGGTTCCACTGCAGATTCCAATTTGTCCATATGGTTCGTTCCAACGGAAGAGAGGGAAAGTCTTCCTCAGACCATGTTTGAAGAAGTAGTGTTTCCCAGATATTTTGACATACTGTATTCCATAGAGATTCCAATGGCATAGGTTGGTTCTTGAAGATTCGTCGGTTTCTCTCCTTCCATAGTGTCCACATGAGAAAACCTGATATAAGCTTCCATAAGGAGTTTAACAGCTTGCTCTTGAATGGGTTCCTTGCCCAGTTGCAAACAGTGGAAACTATATCTCCTTGTATCCTTCCATCCTTTTGGCATCTAAAGCTGACCTTTTCCTAGAGCTTGTGCGCTAATGGACAAGAGTTCATAAGATGTTGAGTGGTTTCCTCTTCTTGCTTGCAGTTGGGACACATGGAGGGGCCTTGGAAGATCCTATTCCTGAGATTGTCCCAAGTAAGGATTTTGTTGTGATATAAGAGCCAAAGAAAGGTTGAGACTTTCAGCCAAATGTTGGGGTCCCATATTTTATTCCAGAGAGGGTCCTTGACAATGTGTTCCTTCATGATGATGTGATATGCCTCCCTAGTTGTGAAGGATCCTTTTTCTTCATAACCCCATCTAAGAATATCCTTTTCCTCTGAGTATTGTATTGTTCTCTGTGCTAATTCAGTACTGAGAATCTGTTGAATTGAGTCCGTTCCCTGTCTTATTATGTGGTCCGTGCTACACCATTACTTGTGCCCTTGCAATGTGGAAGGAAGCCAGAAGTGCTTGATAATATTATAGGTTTGCATTTCCTATTCCGGGATTTGATGAGGTAAGATCAAATCCTTTAGTTTGGGTTGCTGCTGCCAAGAGTCATCCCAAAACCTTGCTGTATTTCCGTCCTTCACTTCCCAGAAGCTATGCTGCTGAATTAAGAGCTTGTGTTGCTTGGCCGCATTCCAAATTAGAGAACCTGGGTTGACTTCTGAAATTCAGATTAATTCTTCGGTGGGTCAAATGTTGGCATACTTTGCAGTCCATAGGGATTCCCATGGGGTGGATGGCATAGTAAGCCATTTCCACCAAATGCAGGCACCCATAACTATATTGTTGTGGTAAGGATCTCGCAAACCCATTCCACCAGCAAGCTTTGGCAGGCAAACTGTGTCCCAATTGACTAGGGCCCATTTGCATTTTTTATCTGAGTTTCCCCACAGGAAGGATCTCTATAGGTGTTTGATCTCTTTGAGAACCCATTTGGGTGCAGCTAGGATCGAGAAGAGATGCAGCGGCATGGATTGCAAAACCACCTTGATTAAGACAAGGTGACTGGCCATATTGAGAGTCCTATGAGTCTAAGAAGATAATCGAACCTCCAATTTTTCTAAGAGAATTCTCCAAGAGGAGTGTTTCATAGCTGAGTCAGTCATAGGAGCGCCAAGACATTTGGAAGGGAGAACAGCAATTGAGAATCCAAGAATATGAGCTATAGAAGCTTGGGTGACAGCGGGGGTATGAAAAAAGAAGACTTGAGATTTGGCCTTGTTTATCTTTGCGCCAGAGGCCTCTGAAAAGTCCGTCAATAGTGAATTGAATTGTCGAGCTTCCTAGACTGAAGGGTGACCAAAAGTCATATTATCGTCCACAAATTGTTGATTAGTGAAGGCTGGAGTGTTAGGAAATGACAGGCCTCTTAGTTTATGGGAAAATAGAGCAGCTTTAATACTGTGGCCAAGACCTTTCGCCATTAACACAAAGAGGAAGGGGGAAAGAGGGTCCCCCTATATGATACCTCGGGAAGGTTGGAAAGGAGATGAGGGGATACCATTGATAAAAATTGAGAAAAAAGAGGAAGAGATGAGACTCATGACCCAGCGAATCCAAGTTGGAGAGAAACCAAAGGCAGATAAGGTCTTTTGAATATACATCCAACTTAAACTGTCCAAGGCTTTTGAGAGGTCGATTTTAAGTAGCATACCTGATTTCTTGGAGTGCTTCAGGGAGTGGATGACTTCATGAGTGAGGATTATGCTGTCCGTAATCTGCCTGCCTTCTACATATCCTGACTGCTTCAAAAAAATGAGAAGTGGTAGCAGTGATTTGAGTCTTGAAGCTATGATTTTGGAAACTATCTTGTAGATGACGTTGCACAGGGCAATGGGCTGAAATTTGTCAAGGGTGTTAGAATGAGATTCCTTTGGGATAAGGGCTATGAATGTGGCATTCATAGCCGGAAGCATCCACCTCATGGTTCTTGATTCCTCAACAATCTTCCAGACTTCTAATTAATTAGCTCCCATAAATTATGGAAAAAGTTGGAGGTAAATCCGTTTGGACTCGGCGCCTTGCCTTCTTTCAGTTGATGAACTGCATTTTCCACTTCCTGTAAGTTGACCGGTCTGAGTAAGAGCTGGTTGTGCTCTTCTGTGATGAGTTTGGGGATGTTATCTGTGATTTTTCCTATATCTTGCATTCTGTCCACCTGTGGTTCTTGATGAGCTTGCTTAAAGTAGTTGAGAAGTTCGAGCTCGATTTCTTCATGTTTTTCCACTTTTACCCCCTGCTCATTTTGGATGTGAGTAATATTGTTATTCATTTGGTGTTGAATAGTGGAACGGTGAAATTTTTTTGTATTTTTTTCCCCTTCCTTTAGCCACTTGATTCTCGATTTTTGCCTCCAGAGCATTTCTTCTTGTTTGGCCCTCTATGAGATGAGTTTCAAGAGACTTTTCCTGTTCCGAAAGTTCCTTTGATCTTCCCTCTGTGATGATCCGTTGCTGCAACTGTTTCATCTCTTGATCTAGAGCAGTCTGAGCCTGGAAAATGTTACGAAATGAAGAATGGTTCCATTGTTTTATTTTACTCTTGAGGTATTTAAGCTTATGCTAAAATCTGAACATGTTTGTACCATTTGGAAAAGAGAAGTTGATCCATTCCGAATTTACCAGATTGACAAAATCCAGATATGTCATCCAAAAATCCTCGAAGCAAAACGGCCTGCGAGTAGCATTGCCTGGTCGAGACCTTTGGAGAGAAATTGGCTAATGGTCTGAGCCTGTCAGTGGCAGGATTGAAGTTGAAAGGTCTCCCCGTAAGTGGATTGCGTTGTCAGAGATTAGGAATCTATCTAGGCGAGAAGCAATTTGGTGCAAACCAGCTCTTTTGTTATTCCAGGTAAAAAGGCCATTGTTGAATGGCATGTCAATAAGCCAATTTCTTTGAATGTAATCTTTTAGATTGTTACTTTCCTTGTCAAGCTTATTCCTTCCTCCTCGCTTTTCTTCCATCTTGGTTCTCATGTTGAAGTTGCCCCCAGTGATCCAGAGCAGATGAGACCTATCAGTATTGATTGAGGAAAGGGTATTCAGAAGTTCTACCTTATGCATAGCTCCCTGGGGAAAATATACATTGATTATGTGACCATGTATACTGGTGCCTGTAATGTGGAAAGTAGCTTGAAGGAAATGCTTGTTTGCATGAATGTTGTTGAGCTCGATGGTGCATGCATCCCAGATGATTTCCAAGCCTCCTGAGGCGCCAGAAGCATCTACTACTACTGCTGTACTACCCGGCTAGACTTTTGCAGCAATTCGATCTAGAGAGATGGAGTTGCATTTAGTTTCCTGCAGAAAGAGAATTTGGGGTTTCTCTTGCTTTATCACGTTCTTAATCAGTCTGCATTTCCCAGGGCTATTGAGCCCCCTGATGTTCCATGAGATTAGCTTCATGATGGAAGGTTGGAGAGAGAGTTGTAATACTTTGTGAGGTTGGAGTATCTGCCTGACTCCAATAGTAATTCCCCAATGCGGATGGTGCGTTGAAGATCTGTTTTCCTCCCTGCCTTTTTCTTATCTTTGATTGTGCTTTTCCCATCCCACAGACCTCCAGTTTGAATACCTAGGGATTTTTTCCTTTGAGCTCTGGAGAGAATTACTTCCAGGTTCTCTAATTGTCGCTCTAGGATTTTATCATAATGTTTTGTTTTGCATGCCTGCTCTAGACCAAGAATGTCCAAATCCCCAATGTCTATGCTTTCTGGTTCTTTTTCCATATGTTGTGTGTCACTTATGTCTTCTGTTGTTTTTGTTGCCATGGAAAGGTCAAGCTGCGAGTTTTCTACCTCCATTCCTTGCGAGTACCAGGTTGGTACTGTGCACATAGCCGTGGAGGAAGGATCTGTGGGTAATGGTTCTTCTGGGATTTTTTTGGGATCAGAATGTGCAAGTTGTTTGTTCATCAGGGGATCCTTCTCAAATGGGACAAGGAGCTCAGGGTTGTGTATTTCTTGTTGGGCTAGCACTTCAAAACTATTGCTCGTAGAGGGTTTTAATGAACTGGCTTGGGGTTTCTTAGGGATTGTAGCAGGTTTCTTATGATTTTTCCTACGATTGGCAACTTTAGTGAAGCCAGTCAGATCTGGCTCCTCAGAGGCAGTGGTATTTGAGGGTTTCTGGTTTAGAGGACAGTCCCGAAACAGGTGACCCAGTGCATGGCATCTCCTGCATCTGAATGGCACATGTTCATAATCAATTAATGAACCCATTCAACATCACCATGAAAAAAACTTACCGCATCCGGAAGTGCCTTGTTAAGGTGCATATAAATGCAAATGCGGGCGAAGGAGGTATATCTTCGGAGTTTTGTTTCCTCTATCGTTTTGACAAATTCACCGAGACCATTTCCTATGGTTTGTAATGTCTCTTCGTCCCAGTATTCCATTGGGAGTGAGTAGAGACGGATCCAGACTGGCACCCAGCTAAGATCTTCTTTGTCTAGATTAAAGCGTTCCACCCATCCCCTCAAATATAGGCCAGCTGCATTGAAAAAATAAGGGCCGCCATTTAGTACTCTGTTTCAGTCCTCCGAGCAATTAAAGATGGACGTGAAGAACCCTTTAGGTCCTAGTTGCAACGTTATGTGTCCTTTCGGCTTCCACTTCGCTGTTATCTAGCCATGCAGCGCTTTCTCTGTTGGCCACATACCTATGAATTTTCCTATCAATGCATGATCTCTCATGTACTGGATCTGAGCATTGATCCGATGACTTGGGAGCTCTATTTTCGGGCGTTTAGCAGCAACCGGTCTACAGGTGTTGGAGGTGACCTGGGGGTTCTCCCTGTCGTTCACCTTGGCATCTTGTGGATCTATCTTCTTTATGTCCCCATTTTGATCAGCTGAACTAGTTCCTTCCTCACGCCTCTCGGGAGAATCATTTGCATTGGGGGGAGGCGCAGCGTCCTCCCCCTGGGGGGTATTCATGTTGCTCGCGCTGCTTCTTGTCGTGTGCTGCTTTTCGTATTGCTGGTGGTATGACAATATTGTAGAACTCTGCTCAGGTCTGTCGTTGCAGGTTCTGTAGAAACCCTAGGTCGCCATACTCTCAGATGCTCATCCATTCAAAATAGAGGCTAAAAAAAAAAGGTAGTGGGCTTGGCCCGGTTTAGACTAACTACTCGCACGACGAGCTACGACCTTGCTTGGGATCAAACACAAGACCAGTCCATCATGACGAGGCCAATTTTACCTATATGCCGCCTCCACAACCTTTAATTTCTTAATTCCCCTTTAAAAAAACATGTATTCTCTATATCTAAATTCAATTTATGGAAATGATATCTTAAACGTGTAACACACATTTTGTTATAATACCCTAATATATTATTGGTGTGGTTATCTTAAGTTAATAACAAAGTATTTTATTATAACAACTTTGAATATCTTAATATACAAATAAACACCATTTTAATTTTTGTTGTCAAAATCATTAATTGTCTTACCATATGGCAGTCCATGAATAATGAAAGAGGCTAGGAAAGAAACGACAACGGTTATCATGTATGTACGAGATCAGGCAAAGAAAAGGGTACGTGCTTATTTATTTTTGTTATATATATATGGTAGTCCATGAATAATGAAAGACGCTAGGAAAGAAACGACAATGGTGATCATGTATGTACGAGATCAGGCAAAGAAAAGGATAAAGATCTCACGTACTTATTTATTTTTGTTTTTCATATATAGTAATATTGTTTTTTATTATTATTACTACGGTGAATAGTGAGGTGTAAGAAGAGTATATTTTATAGATGTTAATATTTGAAATTTGGTGAAGGAATAATATCTTATTGTACCAATCACTAATTATTTTTTCAATAACAAATAATTATTAAATCTAAAAATATCAATCAATTTAAATTTTTAACCAATAATTTTTTTAATATTATAGGTTTAAATATATATTCTTAATTTATATATTAAATTATTAAAAATTTAAATTACTAATTAATAAAAGACTTTTTTGATTAATATCATATATACCATTATTACATAAATAATAATGTTATTTTAACATCGAATATAATAAAGTCAATGTATAATTAATAAAGATGACTTCCATGATCTAAATTGATTATTGGACATTCCCTAGATCCAAGTGACCAGAGGGTGATTGCCAAATCCAACAGATGGTTTATGGCATGTGGAGGGCGTTCGACTTCACATGGCTCTTGTTTGGCCTAATTACTCCACACATCCCATCGCCTTGGTTTGTGAGGACCACCTTGCTTCTTATCCAGATTTTTACCTCATCACGATGTGACCTCTTATCATTCCTTCTCCGGTTGCTTGCCCTTCCGCTCAGCGCCACTCTTCTCAGCCTCATAGCTACGCCCACCTCACCTGCAATCATGAGCGGTGACAGAGTGCAAGGCCGTCGCCCAGGGCGTGGATGAGGCCAAGAGAGACCCACAACCACCCTGGACAACAATTCCATTGCCACCTGTTTGACCATTGCATTGCAAAGCATATTCGCAGGCAGGTCGTGGCCATGGAGGAAGAGGAAATGCACCGTGGGTGTTCGTCCCTTTGGACCCTGCGCAACCTTCTAGCTTGACATCTGAAAGAATAGGAAGAGATCAAGGACAAAGCCACCCATCAAATTATTGAGCTCTTTGCGCTCCTTTGCCACTCATTTACCCCTTTGAAGCAGTTAGCTTGCAGGGATCTGGGCAGTGATTACCCTCCCAACATCCCCTCCCTGGTTGTGTCCCCTTTGCACTGCCCTCCTACAAACTCGTTCCCCCCTTCCCACTCACATAGCTCCCCCACCTCTCGTTGTGCCCACTACTCCTCTACCTGCGACCAATGCTCCCCCTTCTTCCTCTCGAGGCCCAAGATAGGTGCTTCATTTTGGAGGAGACCCCTAAGATCAGTTCGATGCAGGTTCATGGAATATCGCAGGCACATGGTGGCTCTAGCTCGACTTCTATTTGACTTCACAGCAGTTCATGTCACCTGCCGACATCCTAAGCAACTCCAGGTCATTTTTTTCTCCTTTTGGTCAATGGCTCACAGAAGATATTTTTGCTTTGGCAATTTCTAGTGCGATAGCAGTGTTGCAACTCGGCCTAAGAGTGCCAATTCAGAGAGTGAAGATCTTTTTGCTCCACCTCAATGTGAAACTATCATCTTTCATCATTCCATTGTCCAGACATCGCAAAACCTTACCCTCTTGTACAATTCATATAGATCCATCTTTTTGAAAAACAATGTAAACTTTGATTTCCCCTCTAAAAATAAAGTACTCTTATCTCATCTCTCTATTTTGCTCTCTTTAAAAAAAACGAAACTAGATAATATAATTTAGACATAATTACTTAAAAAATTTATTTAACAAAACAAAAATGTAAAACACATGCCAAAACTTTTTTTTGGCTTATCTGTCAAGATCACCTCATCCTTTTCATCGCAATTGCATCTCATAGATAGTTAAGATATATAATTTTTTAAAACGTTCTTATGTTCAAATTTTTTTAATATTATATTATTTAGAAATAAAAATTAAATAAAAAACAAGTTTAAAAGTATTTTATTTAAAAGACAAATAGTATTGATTTTTCAGCTAAAAATATTAACGATCCTGCAATATATTAATATTGGTGTGAGTGATTTCTAGATAAATATTAATAATTATTTTAAAATTTAATAAAATATTAATTTGAAAAAATATATCAAAATTAATATAAATCATAAAAATCTAAGATCAAAATATTTTAAATTAATTTAATAATTTAAAAACAAATCTTACAAAAAATTACCAAAAAAATAAAGCAGTTGTTTATAATGCGATTTTTTGAAAACCTTTTAAGTGGGTTTTTCCGGTTAAATTCCGTTTGGAATCGCAAGTTTGATAGCTAGTTTCTGCACAATCAAAAGGTCGTAGGGGTTTTTCAGGGTGCTGAATCCAAATATGCAGTTAAAAAACCATTTTAACTGCAACAAATCAAGATTTAACCTCAATTTCTTCCCCCGGATTCCGTCACCAGAATCTCCAAAAAGTCGCATCATAGACCACTCAAAAAAATGTGTCGGATGATTCTTTTCCAACACAATGGTTCATTGTAAATATTTTAACAAATGGCAAAATATCTAAAGCCATTCTTTGGTAAATGGAGGGTAACATCAATGCCATTGGCATCTAATTCCTCTGCCATAGAAATGGCAGAATCACAAAATCTTCCGAGATTCCAAAGATCCATACAAATCCATTCTTCACCACATCACTGCTATTTTCGATTGGAGTTGTCTATAATGCGACTTTTTGGAGATTCCGGTGACGGAATCCGGCGGAAGAAATGAGGTTAAATCTTGATTTTTAGCAGTTAAAATGGTTTTTTAACTGCATATTTGGATTCAGCGCCCTGAAAAACCCCTGGGAGCCATTGATTGTGCAGAAACTAACTATCAAACTTGGGATTCCAATGAATTGCTGCCGGATTTTGACCGGAAAAATCCCCCAGAAAGGCTTTCAAAAAGTCGCGTTATAGACTACTGCTTTTCGATTCAATCCATTTCAGCGAGCCAATTAGCACGGAATTGCCTCATTTCTATGGTTCTGCTTTTTGGTATCATTGGTCAATATGATTTCCAGATGTTTCTTGGAATATGCTTTCCCCGGCTTTCTTTTTATGTATCTACTTATACGTTTCCCCTGAACATGCTATACGTTTCCCCTGAACATGCTGTATATATGACTGCATATGCTTCATCCTTCCTGCTATATGAGGGTTGTACAGAGATCTGTTTTCTGCTGTTTCTCAAGTGACTTTGCATCGAGGCTTCTCATGCCTCTTCTTTTTTTATCTTATGCTGGCTTTTATATTGTTTTAATATAATGCATGATACTTTTATTCTCTGAAAAAAAATCTAATTCCTCTGCCACGGAAGTCTGCACTGAGATTGTTTTGGTAGAATTTTAAGGTGGCTAGTTGTTTTAGCGTTCGGAAGTTTGGCTTTTAATTTTTTATAAAAATAAATTGTTTGTAGAGATAAACGTTCTTCAGAGTGAACTTATTTAACTTAAATTTTGAATTTATCCTTTATATAATTTAAATAAAATAATGGTTAGTAACGATTTATAAAATATAAACCTTTTAAATTGTTAAAAATAGAAAATATCATTAAAAGATAATAGGATTATTTATAATATATTATATATATATATATTATATTATAAAAATATGTAATAATTTTTTTAATTATGAAGATTTATTTATTTTATTAGAGAGATTTTAACTTGTAAAGATTTTTTTACAATATTATAATTTTTTAATACTAAATGTTCAAAGAATCATTATTATTTATATGACATATATTCATATGACATTTTTTCTTAATTAAGAGGGTAAAAAAAACATAATTATTTTTGAAATAAATCTCAACTTTTAATTTATGACTATTATTTTTAATATTATATTGTGGTTAATTTACTACAGTCTAACTAATAATTATTGATTATTAAAACAAAATTATAAAAGCTCTATTTCAAAATAAACACACTTTTTTAACTGGTTTTCTTTTTATATTATGAAATCTCTATTGGGGGAAGAGCTATACATCTAGTCCAAAATACACCATTACCATATGGTAAGCAAAGTTCAAAAGACCATTAATCATAAAATGTAACAAAAAAACGCCCTACATATGCTAGCCTACTAGCTTAGATCCATCTAACATCAGATCTATCATGCCTCGAGAGGGATCAAATCCATTGACGTGAAAAACTTTCCTCAAGTTCTACAATCCAAAAAGAAGGTTTGCACCATGATAGATGGGCCTTAGATGGACCTAAGTTGGTATATTAATATTAATATAATATTAATACTAATAATTTAATATCAATATTAGATTTAATGATATTTTTTTACATAGCATGATAACAATATTTATAATAAAACCACATCAATTAATATATATATATATATTATGTGTGTGTGTGTGTGTGTGTGTTTTCCTTTTAAAGATTCATTTCACAAATATTAATTAAAATAAGTATTAAAATATTTTGGAGATTTTCCATTCTTTGTGTTAAATTAACATTTTTTCTTTTGATTTAAGAAATGGTATTAGCTTGAGTAAAGAGTAAAGTTGTTTAAACTTTTAACTAATTTTGAACTTTAATTTGGTAAATTTTTTTGTTAAAGGTAAATTTATGATCCATTCAAATTCACTTATGATAAAAGAGCTATTAAACACATTAGCCATTTAAGAATCAAGTGAATGGTTTGGGCTCAAACTAAAGGTCAAACTGGAACACATTAGCCATTTAAGATTCAAGTGAATGTTTTGGGCTCAAGCTAAAGGTCAAACTAGCCATGTTAACAAAAGAACAAATATTACAATTCAAACAATGTGGGCATATGCATTTGATGTTGGGCTCGATTTAGAGGGTTGAGCTTCTTATCCCTTACCCACATACCTGAGTTCCCTAATGTCCTCTTCTAACTTTATCATTCTCATTTGTAGGTAAATAATGGCTTTGAGAGTTGTGGTGGCCAAACCAACATTGAGATGATGGTTCTTCACAATCTCTTTTATGTTTTCTTGGATCAAATTCACTACTTCCATGAGACCTAGAGGAAAATTATCTCGTGACATGGTTGAGTTGAAGATCTTGGAGGCATGGAGATTTGTGTAATGGACAGGGGAAATTTATTCATGACACTGCATAGAAACCAAAATGTTTGACATGAACCAAAGAACATATAAAAAGCACCAAAGGTCCCCTAACTAGTCTTGAGGAGAGACGAACCCCAAAAGCCCCCACCAAGAAAGAATGGGAAGCCCGGGGAGGGAACCTAGAGGAAACATAGACAAGAGAGGAGGATCAAAGCCTTGACTAAAAGTGTCACAAGTAGCCTAATAATGAAACTACCTAGACCTTAGCACTTTGTTGTGGCCTTCATTGAGGAACCAAGCAACCTATTCGAAAACCTCACTATGAAGAAACTAGTAAGAAAAACACCATACCCAAGTGATACCACCAATTCCAGACATACAAATAACATCGTGCTCTGGCTAAGAGAGGCAAGGAACCTTCGAAAAATCTGAGGCTTTATGGAACCATCCCATAAACCTATAGCTAAATGTTAGTTTTTGTAGCATTGGATAGACGTTCTAGTGTCGGTTTGTGTCTAAGAAACTAAGGAACATGAGATATCCAAAACCTAGAAAAGGTTTTGCAAGATAAACTTAATAAACACCTTAATTAAATTAATTAGCCATCATTTAAACTTTTCCTAAGCATAACTTAGGAAAAATGGTTAATTAGGAATTAATTAAGGAAAGTTGAGAATGCTCTAGAGACTCGCACTGATCGAGTCTAAGATGATCTTAACTATTGATGTGGATATAATCATGGTTGTTGAAGCTCTAGGGAGAGATTGTAAGAGAAAATCAATGGATGGAGTGAGACACACTTGAGACAAAGAGGGAAGTGATTTCCTTGGTAGATCGAGTTATCCAGTTGTAGAGATTCAACAGAAAGAAGAGTTAGAGCCAGAGAAAGAGAGCTTTAGTGATTAAGGGAGCGACAACACAGGGTTCTAAAGGATTTTCTAGTGCTAAAGAGTCAATAGAAGAGAGGTCAAAATATTTTGTAGATAAAGTAATCCAGGAGGTGCAAGTTAACCAGTCCGGTGGATGAATTTCCTGGAAGAGGTTAGATTAGCTGCCAGAGGCTAGAAAGAAATTTCGGAAGGCAAAGCAAATTATTCCAGTGGTGGGAGAAGGCTAGATGACCCAGTTGGAGCATTTTTAGAGGTTGTACGAACTACACAAGCTAAGTAATGTGATTTCCAGCAGGCCGAGTTACTCGAGAGAGAGAACAAGCAGGCTAGAGGGAGGTCAAATTGTTGCAGAAGGGAGATAATTCCTCCATTATATTTTTGGTCAAATTATTTGTTGAGGATAGCTAGTTTGGCATCCAAATTATTGTATTCATATTTTTACTGCTACATAATAATAAAATAAACCCTGATCTGTTGCACTAGCTTTCCCTTTGGGGTTTTTCTGGGGACATTAGTCTAAAAATATTGGTGTCATTTTTATTGTGTGTATGCATTATTTTATCAGCTTCTAATTTGTTTTTTGTAATTTGTTTTATTTTTTTGAAGAATTGCAGTGTGATTTATTCGTTATTTCCATAAAACAAATAAATTGCTAATAAGTTAGAAGAATAAATTTCCAATTGCTGCAATTTAAGGAAATTTCACATGGTATAAAAGAATTGTTGATCATATTAGAGGCTCAGTAGGGAGAGGAGAAAAATTATGCAGCTTTAGAGGGATATTTGGGCACAATTTCTCCAAGTTTGCATAAGCTAGTAGGGAGAGCGAATTGCAGAGGCAGAGGGTTCGATTTCGAATTGCAGGTGCAAGAAAAAATTGAATTGCCTTTGAAACAAAATTTGCAGGTACTGGATTTGTCGAATAGAGGATTCCAGTGAGTAGGCTAGTGAGTTCGTTAAGAAAATTAAGGGGCATACATTTTGTAGTAAGGGTTTCAGTTGTAGATCTGTGCAAGACAAGAAGAGATAACCACATTAAAGAGGAATTTCTATAATTTCTCTTTGATGTTTTTCATATCCAATTTCCAGGAGAATATCTCAGATTTCCACTTCTAGTAAGTCAGAGCAATCTTTCTAGTTAGTCAGTGCGAGCTTCAGGAGTAATAGATCACGTGCTAGATTCTGGAGAAGGACTTCCGGAAGGTTGAACGAGTTTCCTAGTTGAGGTGTTGCAGGCAATGTGAGAACTAGAGAAGGACTTCTAGAGGCAATAAGTAGCATATTTGCACATTCCAAAAGGGAGTGCAAATAGTGGAAGGTTAAGTAAGAAGGAGAAGGAGATTTTGAGTTCTTTGAATTTCACAGAGATGGCCGTAACAGGTCTCAAGGATAAGGATAGATTTGATGGAGCCTCAAACTTTGGTGTCTGGAAGGCTAGGATGAAATTCCTTTTGGATGAGCATGAATAGAAAGAGTTCATGACAACAATAGTAGTTGATTCAACAAATCCTATCCAGTTTCATGAGAATAAGAAGGATATGGCCAAAGAAAAGAGGGTAGTCCTATATGGCATTCAAGATCATTAGAAGGATATGGCCAAAGAAAAGAGGGAAGCCGTTGTGAAGCTATTTTAGGATCCATCTGAGAATCGTAAAATGATTTTCAAAGAGAAGCTAAGGACAATGGAGGTGCAGAAGGGTGAAGGTATGACTCCTTATCTCACCAGAATTCATAATGTCTAAGATGAGCTAGTAGTTGTAGGAGAGAAACTAGATAACAATGAACTTGTACAAATAACTTTGAATGGGATTACCAAAGAGTGGGCCAATTTCGTTCAGGGATTAATGGATGAGATAAAATTCCTAATTGGGAACACCTTGTAACACACCCCTCCCCACATTTACCCTCTTTTACAAATCCTCTGGGTAAATGTGAAGGGGAGTGCTACTATCACCTGACTCGACCTCCTAGTTCCATTTAAAGAAGTGGGGCCTACAATTGAGACTTACTGACCTTCCTCAGGAACCATAGATCACTGAGAGGCTGAACAACCACCCCAAGTGACCAACCTAGAGTTCAAACTTTTTTTATCTGACTTAGACTTATAACGCACCCTTGACGCTACCTGCATGCAATTTGTGAGCCTCCAATCACACTCACAAGCCTTGCTCCATGCAGTTATGACCTCAAATCCTCAGTTTTGTTCCCGCAGTCCCTATATCTAAGCCACTTTTCTAGGCAAGTCTCCAGGCCACTACCCAAAACTTATTGTAACTTCCTAGAATCATATTTCTCATAACCAAAATGTTAATCATTCAAACTTGAAGTCATAAATTTACCTAGACTGACTAGAACATACTAGACATTCCATCAAACATATGGTAAACATGGGAGTTACATGTCATGAATGCATATATGAGGGTAAATATTTGTACTTTAGTTGAAAATCACTGAGAAGGTCTAATGCCTTCTCAAGTAGCTGCAACAACACTTGTTAGCCCATGCATTCATCAACCATCCATTAACTTATCAAAGAATAATAAGAGCCATAGCTAGAGCACGTCCTAAATCAAGCCTATAACTAGCATATAACCAGAATATTAACCATGAAAAAACTGTAATAAAAGAAACATAATAACAATTACAAATTCTCATAGAGTACAATAAAAAAATAGCTCTTATTAACATATGCAAAAGCCAACCAAGTCAGGGACTTCCATGTACCACCTGACAATAGATTGAGCTGAAACAAATCCTTCTTTCGGTCTATCACACTTGTGCCATATTCCAAGCATGAATGTGGGATCTAATGGGATAAAAATCCAAGGGAATTCATAGGTTAAACCACTTCGACCCTCAAACTACTGTGATCTCACTAAAACCGGTCTCAAGATCACAAAACCAAACCAAGATTGGATGGCTCAGAATTTCTTCACAATAACTTGAGGAATTTTACTGTCTCCACCCACTTATTGGGGGCTTCCTAGAGAAAACCATATCCACCCTCGACCCTTGTGAATTTTCCTAAGACCACCTTACCTGGTTCCAAAACCTTCCAGTAATTGAAATCTCAACCAAGAAATGAATCTGATCACACCATGGTTATCCAGGAAATGACAAGGTAAGGCTAAAAACAATGTCAAACAAGGAAAAATCCCATGCCACTAGCAATAAACAAACCAAATACACAAATTCTTGTACCATGCATTCACACCTCACCTAGGAAATCACACATGCAACTTAGTACCTGCAAAATATTCCTATTGATCCAACCTTCTCCTTGCATTCCTTGCTTTCCTTTGCTTTCCTTTGATTGGTTTCTTTTTTGGTTTCTCCTCTTGGTGCTCTCTCTCTCTCCCTCTCTCTCTCTTTGAAACTAACTCCAAAGCCAAAACTGTCAAAATTTGTGAACTGGTTCTCTGAATCCTTTTTATTATTGATGTCTCCTTTTTCTTCATTTTCCCTAATTTTCCATCTAATTTCATTAGCATACAAATCTTTGTCCCTTCACCTTCATTTTCTCCTATTTTCTTTTATTTCTCATAAGTAAATGTCAATTAATGCCCCTTTTCCTTTGCCAATTTCCATAGCCATTAATAAACCGAAAGTGATGCCTACTATAGTGCTTTTCCCAACATTCAACTTGGAATAAGTGTCCCATGAAGTTGGTCTTATTTTTCCTTTATTAACCTTTATTACATTAACTTTTAACATGGAGTTGTTACAAACCCCTCCCCCTTAGGGGAACACCATCCTCGATGTTTTATGACACCTATGATGAAAAAACCGCTGAAACAAAACATAGTGCCTATGGAGCTTTATAACATATCTTGATATAGTATTTACACTGATAATTGTTTCAAACCATGACCAACATGACAAATCTGACAATCATACTGCTTATTGAAGCTTTATAACATATCTCATTGTGATATCTACAACCATACACCTATATACATACATATACCAAAAATTATTTTCTTGACCCAACGAATAATGAAGGATACAAAGCCTAAATCTGATCAACCATCTCCCATGTAGCTTCATCAGGCCCAAAGTACTTCCACTACACTTTAACTTGCTCTATTGCTCGGTTCCATAACATGAGTTGTTTTTGTTGCAATATGCGTTGTGGTTTTGGCTGGAATTCTCCCTCTGGATCTCAAAAGGCCCACAATTCAGAGATGCTAGCTTGGCACATGATCCAATCCTCAAGGAGCTCCTCTTGGGCTTGATGTGTAAGTACGCATGCTCCCCAACTTGAAACTCCTTAAATACCATGTGCTGATATGCATAACTCTTTTTCCTATCTTGTTCTATTTTCAAATTCCTCTTGATAACTTGCATTTCATATTTCATCTCTGTAAACATATCTGTTCCAATCAATACCTTGTTCACTCGATCAACCCAGTTGATGGGAGTATTACAAGTTCATCTGTAAAGAACCTCAAACAAACTCATCTTCAAGGATTCTTAATATCCATTATTATATGCAAAATCTACTAGTGGAAGATACTCGCCCCACCTCCATTGTTGATGCATGACATACATCCTCAACATGTCCTCAAGAATCCTGTTGACCCTATTTTTCTATCCATCTGTCTGCGGATGATAAGCTACACTAAAATCCAAATTTGTCTCCAAACCTGCAAACAACTCTTTCCAAAACCTGGAAGTGAACTTGGCATCTATGTATGGTATGATCTTCTTAGGAACACCATGCAATCTCACCATGTCCTTGATGAAAAATTGAGCTACGTCACTGACTGAATTAGTAGACTTAACTGTAATGAAGTTCTCTACCTTACTTAACCTATCAACCACAACCATCATGGAATCATGTTTTTTCGATGTCCTCGACAAACCTGTAATGAAGTCCATGGAAATGACCTCCCATTTCCACTTTGGAATCAAAATCAACTATAATAAACCACTTAGATTCTTACACTTTTCTTTTACTTGTTGACAATCCAAACATCTAGCAACAAACCCATCCACATATTTATGCAATTTTGAAAAATGATAGAACTTCTTAACAACTATCAATGTTTTTTGATATCCCAGGTGACCTGAATACGACTTGACATGAAACTCCCTCAAGATAAGCTTATTGGTCTCACTTTCATTTGGTAGATAAATCATGTTCCTGAATCTGACCAAGCCATCTACTGTCAGATGATACTCCTCATCCCTATTACCTTCACCCTACTACTATAACATGTGCTTCAACTGTTGGTACCTGTCATCATGTTGTTATGCCTGCAAGATCTGCTCCTACAAGTTTGTCCCATAAGAAGTCACTTTCGCAATGCGATTCACCTGCACACTCTTACTGAGAGAATTTGAAACCTTGTTCTCCTTTCCTTTGATATACCTAATCTTGAAATCAAACTCACTAAGAGTAGCCAACCATCTATCTTGCTTGGAATTCATATTAAGTTGGTCAAACAAATACCTCAGTCCACTATGATCATTCATTAGAATAAACCTCCTGCCAAGAAGATAATTCCTCCACATCTTCTATTCAACCATAAAAACACTCATCAATATGTCCTAGGCACTGATCTCTCATCAACCTAGGGACTATCTCTAGGAGCTACAATAGGTGGCATGGTTTTATTTGAATGACAATGATGAATCAACTCACACTTGTGGATAGAATACATTGATAGTTGTTGTCATGATTCATTGAAAATATTAATAATTTTATTATAATATGGTTTTATTCCTTTCTTTCTTAGTTACATGGCTTCTCTCTCTCCCCCCTCTCTTAATGAGGATAAATATATTCCTAGAATGTGAATATGGAGTTGTATGGAAACTAGTCATATATGTATATTGTATACTTGCATAATTTAATATTTTAAACATATAAATATCATTATGATGCCTTGGTGCCAATATTATTAGTATATGGTTTAACATCTAGAGTCATCAATTTTTTTTTGTGTTTTTCTATCACTCCTAGTCGTGAAATACTAACTTGCAATACATTTTTTGACTTGGTCACTTTATGTGTTTCTTGCAACAAACTATATTTTATAGAGAACCAAATCTTGATTTTCTTAGTTTTAGTTAGTACTCATGTAACCAACCAATAAATTCCTCAAAGAGGATGACCAAACATATATTTTAAACCATCTCGAGTTCAACTTCAACACTTAAGCATATAATTAAAATAGAGATGTTTATCATTGTCATAAACTTCCATCCCATTATTAGAATCCAATAATGGAAAGTTATAATTCACATTTACCATTATCTCTAATAGAAATTTTACTATTTGTTCACTTCAAAGTTGAGAAAAACCCCTACTGGCATTTTTTCACCATGCAAACATTGTGGATCATAATAAAACTCTAGTCATCCATGAAATTTATCTCAAGTTCATATCAATTTTGTGACTAGAAAGAGGGTCCATTTGCTACAAGATTAGCTTAATAATTATTTAAATGCACCATCACATCAAAACAATAACATGTGATTGGTGCGTAATCCAGTCACCTTATTAAGATAAGATACAACTAAATTTGTTATAACAATAAGTCGAGTCAACCATCACATCTCTACATTCAAAAAACAACCCAAATCTCTTCCAAACTTGTTGCCACAAACTACTTGTAGAATTAATTTGCATCGTCTATGAATATACTTCTTGTAGTTTCAATCTTCTATAGGGAAACTTCAACTATGAACCTTCTTATTGTTTTGAACATCTTCCACTTTTGCAAGATATTGTTTTTCCATAGGATATGCCAAGTCTATTTCCACCACTTAGAACTACCCAAATCCAATCTACAAGTTTTCCTTGGGACCAAGTTTACCTCCTCCTCTCCATCCTTCTCTTGTATTGTCTTTGAACCCTCGAACATATTAGGTAACTCCAAGTCACAAGATCATGTTCACCATAAACATGGTTATTTTTCACTTCAATCCTCCTGATTGAAGTACTTAACTCTCTAATTCATAATCCATGAAGTTGGTTGACTTATTTAAGTCAAACTGGACTATACCACCATTCCTTCATTTATCTTGCAACTCCATGTTACCCAATTTATATAGTGGAAAATGTCTTAAATACTTCCTTGAACTACAATAGTACCTTCCATTCTTTGTGGAGCCATGGAAACACTTCCTACAATATTCACCCATTTTCTCAAGGCATGAGCATGCAAATACACATAATATATAAGTAATCCATCATGTGTGATTTGTTGTGCCTAACTATATTCCCAATACGTAAGTGTTGATGATCCCATTTTCATGTTGGGACCACTTCAACACATAGATAATTCCCAACTCTAAGGGAAATTCATAAAAGAAAATAAATTGCAAATTCCATGCTCTATTTGACACTCTTGTAGTGTATTCAAAATCCACTACTTATTAGTATCTCTCAAATTATTCATCAAGCTATGAATATTAGCAACCCCAAACGTTTTCTAACATCATGTATTCCGTGGAATGTTAGGATAAAACTCCAAGTTGTCCCATGGAGGTAATCTTGCCATATGGTGGCACATTGCACCTCCTCTACTTGTTATTTTCTTGCAAGACTTTAATAGAACCTATGTCACAAAGGTCAAATTATCATTCTTATTTTTTTCTTAACACGTTCTTGACTAAGCCACCTAAGGTGTCCACTCTAAAATTTACAATTGTAATGCACTAAACCTCCAACTAACTTTTCATCGGTTAAATGATTTCCTTGTCCAGCTTTGGTGCACCTTCTTTGAAGGCATGACCCTTATACGACAACAACTACACCTATACTCATAACCACTTTGTTAGTGTAAACTTAACTCAGTGAAGGACTCAAAATTGCTCAATCAAAAAATGATGGCTTCAAACAAATGGTTTTTCCTGCTCATGGTTTCATGCCCATGGATTGCATGTAATGAAGCATTTAAAATAATTTGGAAGAATTCATTGTAATGTGTTAGGGAGGTAAGCGATGAAGGCTAATTTATCCATCTTGGACAATTTTTGGCCAAGGGATTAATTGAATTTTGTTAGCTGGCTTTTCCCCCGAATTGGGTTTTTTCTAAGATGAATATTGTTTACATAATATGTGATTTGTTGCTGGTTGTTTTTAATATTCTCTTAGTAGATTTATTAAGTCAAGGAAAGAATTATTTTATGTCATAAGATAATAATATATCCATTATGAGGTTTCTTTTTCCTCGGTTAGGGTTTTCTAAGGAAAATCATGTTGTTAATTATCGATGTGTTATTATTGGTTTGTTTGTCTCTCGTTTTATTTATAACAAGTGGTATCATAACCAAGGGATCATGCTCTGGGGAAGGAGATGGTGGTTGCAAATGCTAGCATTAAGGTCAAAGATAAGATAAAATCTGTTAGAAATAGGCCAATGTGGAGTTGAGCATGGAGTTCACAAAATGACTAGCATGTGTGGATCCACTATGAGTTTCTTGTGGATTAAAGAATGTGCATGGAGATTGTAGTGTAAGTACTTTGAGAGGAAATAAAAGTACAACAAGGTGAGTTGTAGCTACAAAAGAGAAATTTGGTGAGGAGAGAATTTGGTATGAGCAGGTGTGTAGACATTAGAGAATGGCAACATAAGTACCAAACAACAATAACAAAAAAGAAATAATGTGGAGTTGAAATTTGTAAATTACATGTATATGAGAATACAACTATAAGAAATGGTTAAGAATTTGTACCCTTGTTGATAAAGTCTTAGTGTAGATCTAGGTGATAGGAGAGGAGAGCATGTGTATTTCCCCAATCACGCTTAAAGGGGGGAATGTTTGGCTAAACTTAACTTGGTAAAAGAGTCAAAGTTGTTAGGTACACAATGGTGGTTTTGGGCACATGGCATTGGTGGCTCGTGGTATTAGAGCCTAGAGATTACACATGTTGAAGCCTTTGTTGTGGTTAGAAATTAGCATTGTTTATTCAATCTGCTACTTTAGTTTGGCCACTTTTACCTTATGAAACCTTCATAATCATCCTTTCTACATCATTTTGTCATATTCCACACATGTACATTTGTCATCTAAGCTACAAAAGGTTACAAAGAGGTAATAAGTCCATTATTCCATGATAATAAGTCTAATGTGTAAGTATTGTAGAAATTGACAATTTATGTAGCTCCTATGTAAAACTATAGCAAAATCCAAGGTTAGCATAACTCATGAAGCAATGAATTCAAAAAAAGCACATGGACGGGTGAAAAAATACTACAATATGGTGATCCATCCATCTGGCACATCAAAGAATCAATTGGTTCATCACCATGGTGAAGTCAAAGCTACAATCAACTTATTGTGTGGCATAGGCGTAGAGACACAACATATCAAGATTGTTACACGACAAGATAATCGACATCACATGAGTGATATCTTCATAGATCAAATATGTTGAAAAATAACATGTCTCCAGGTTATGTGTTCGTATGCATTCTTTGACTTACAAAAAATTCATAGGGATTAAATCTAAAAATAATAATAAAACACTTATACATCATCCTTATTATGATTTGTAGCATTGTTATTCTGAGTTTGTTATTTCAAAACAATATAAATTGACCTGACTAGGTAGAGTGAGAGGATAATAGACAGAGACTTGAGTTTGAATTAATGTATGCATTATTCTCTTTAATATAATACCACACCACTGATGTTTTTCATTCATTAAGCATTCACGAGCAATTGATATAATCTAAAGTAGGTTCCTATGTTTTTCTAAGTTTTGTACGATCACCTAGAGGGCCCCTTTATAGACCTATGACATTGTCTATAGTATAAATCTATCACTATTTTTCACTTTTTTCTATACGAATTTGATACTTTGTTTTGTTACAACGTTGTCTTAAGTACTCTATTTCAGCTTCTAATCATTACTCTATTCTTTTCCAAATTACAAAGAAGCACTTGAAAAACACAAAAAAATACATTTAGAACACTTCATTCATGCATTGAAGGATTTCATTAAGTTAGATTTTTAGATCATGTTCATGTTCTTCTAAATCGATATTTGCAAAGCTTTCATAGGTTAAGTTTATTGCTTTCATAGTGGATAAATTTCAATTCTTATATAGACTAAGTTTACTTGCTTTCTTAGAATAAATTGTATGCTATTATACATAAGTTTTTCATGCTTTTGTAGATTAGTTTTACAAGCTTTCTCAAATTAAAGTTGCTTGTTTTCATAAAATACCATTGCTTTCTTTCTTAAACTAAGAGTATTTTCTTTCATAGAATAACTTTACTATGCTTTATTAGAGTAAATTTCGTGCTCTTATAAGATAGATTTCTATGCTTTCTTAGAGTAAATTTGCTGCTTTCATAAGATAAAATCATATGCTTTCTTACAGTATAAAAACTTACATGCTTTCATAGATTAAATTTATATGCTTTCGTAGATTAAACTTTCATGCTTTCCTAGAAATAGATTTATATGTTTTCATTAATTAGATTCACATATGTTTTAATAGAATAAATTTATATGCTTTCTTAGCTTAATTTCCAATGCTTTCATAGAATAAAAATTCATTTGCTTCCTTAGATTAATGTTTCCATTGCTTTAATAGAGTAATATTTTCTTTTATGTTGATCTATTTCTAGTAGAATTGAAAGCTAAATTCCTAGAATATACTTTTCCATATACTTCATAATTTTACCTATTTAGATTGATAATTTATTCTGACAAAATTTAAAGCATAATTGAATTAACCAAAAACCATTAAAAGGCTTGGGGATTCTGCCTTGTGTTGGGCATGGAATCCCCCCAAGGCAGGTTTTGGAGCTTAAAGCCCAAGTTTTGACCGAATCATTTTGTAAAAGCTCCACGAACTATGGGCGCGGGGCGAGAAACTATAATAGAGTCACAGGGTTGTCCACCCTAGTTTTTGTAATGTAATGTCGGCTGGATAGACCTACTCATGGTTCGCAGACCATGGTATTGTATAAATAGAGCGATCTCTAAGTATAAGATAACTAATAGAGAAGATATAATAGAAGAGCAAGAGAAGTCTAAGGGATTGAGGAGCAGTGTAAAGTGTGTCATTTGGGTCGTAGAGTAAGGAAAGGCTTTGCAGCTGAGTGCGTAGAGGCCTGATAGTCTGCAACTGAGTGTGCGGACCCCTGCAACTAAGTGCGCAGGGCAGGTCAAGTCTATAACCATTGAAGGAATCAATAAAGAGAAAGTTACCATGTTTTTGTGCATCTTTTCCTATTTTAATATATGATTGGGTATAATTTATGAGTATACTATTTATATGTTACGTGAACTTATTTTAATGTTTTGTATAACTAATTATAACTTAAGACATCCAAGTACGTGAAGGTAATTAATTGGAATAGGAAGATAAGTAAGATTGAGGGTAATCGCACAAAGCGTGCCTCTAGTAGCACAGAAGATCCACAATCCTGGTTAGGGTTGCACGAAGGTAATGTATTAGGGCGTAGGGATAGGGAAGTGCATGGAGTGACCTATGCACAGGGACAAACAATGGGACCAGTCGAACCTCTCAAACATCTCAAGGGTGCAAAAACCTAGTTCTAGCACCCTCCCATACTACTTCGGGTGAGACCTCAGTCTGCGCTCCACGTATTGTTGCCGAAAGGGCCAGTAGTACCAGGATTTGTTTGGCTAATTAACTCTGAACCTGGGTCAGGACCTAACAAGCCAACAAATGGTTCCATTGTCGGGACCGGGATTTGCATAGAGATGTCTGATGTCATATCATTGGAATCCAGAAAATAAAGGAATTGAAGATTGGTTGGACAGGAAGATTCACGAGTTCGCGGCGTAGGAAAATAGAAATCCATGACTATCAAAGGAAGAGTGGTTATACTACTACTTATATACAGAGATCCACAAAATTTTCTTTGCATCCTTCCCCCTTGAGTTGTACGTGTGGATCGTGAAGCTAGTAGATAGCCAAGGAAGGTGTGAACTCGACAAACTTATTGTGTGGACTCCAGAATTGGTGCACAGACTTGAAGCATCAGAAGATAAGATCGTGCATGTTGTTGATCACTGTTTCGATTGAATCATAGGAGGATTCATCACCAAATTCGTGGTAGGTACTTCAGTCAATTATAGCGAGGTAGAACAACACTTCCTCAAGGGGCCATGAGGTAAGTACGTTAAATTTTTGAACACTTGGATTAAAATGCTACTGTGTGAAAAGTGGGTTATGTGAATAAATTGATGTTTGGGGCTACGTGAAGTGGGAGAATCTATAGAAATGAAGGTAGCACATAACTAGAAACTAGCCCTTGATTTCATCTCTGCGAGGGGGCAAAGAAGAGCTTGCGAAGGTTTCACCAAGAAGTGCGATCAATCTGATAAGATAGAGAATTCGGCGCATACCACCCCCACCCACACCACCACCAATTTCACCATCTTCACCACCGTCTTCGCCCATACCACCTCCGCCACCATTGCGAAGCAGTATGGCAAGCGTGATAAAGCTACCAATGTTCAAGGGAGTAGGGAATGAAGATCCGGACCAATTTTGGTTCGTGATAAAATATGTATGGGAGCCATAGGGTGTCACAGATGACAATATAAAGAAGGAAATATTGGTCAACACTCTGCAGGGTCGCACACTGACCTGGTAAATTAAGCATTCCAATGATAATCTGAATGTGGGGATTGCAGATATCCAAGCTGCGCTAAACAAAGAGTTTAGCAGGCCAAAGTTAGAGGCACAATCGATCATTGGGTTCAAGGCCTATGGGAGCTGGATCAAAGACTGAAGTGCACAATTCGTGAAGCAAACATGACATTAACAGATGGGAAACACCGTGAATGGTTTATAGCATGGTCAACGCCGCATCTATGGAACACACTATCGCAACAGAGGCTAATCACTCAGGTTGAGGCCTTGGAGGTCGAGATGAGATTGAATGAGACCTCGATACAAGATCCTAACTTGGGAGT
The DNA here is from genome assembly GCA_000404065.3 of Pinus taeda. Taxonomy (NCBI): domain Eukaryota; kingdom Viridiplantae; phylum Streptophyta; class Pinopsida; order Pinales; family Pinaceae; genus Pinus; species Pinus taeda. Next base: position 116,621 of record APFE031378162.1, read on the forward strand.
TTAGAAAATTCACGCGTAGTTGAAAAACTTGTGCCTGGAGATGTAGAGTTTGGAACAAGACAGGGCAACCTGCCCAGAGAGGCGCGATGAGGTATGGTGTGTAAAATGCAAGGGCCAAGGGCACGACAAGGACCATTGCCCAATGTTCACAAATTACCTAGCAAGAGGAGGGCCAATGCCACTAACACCGAAGGCACAAGCGGGACCAAGTTTGGCACCTACACTGTGGTGTGCGAATTGTCAGATAGGAGAAACATGCTATAGATAACTTCCATCTATTACAGAAGTATACACAGAATTCACAATGTAATTTTTGTAGGTCAGTAGGACATGATGAGTGCACCTGTAGAAGTTATGAGTTGATGATGGATCAAATTCCTACCTACAAAGTTCAGGTTGAAAAACATCCCCTCGATCAAAACGCAGGAATGGCACGCACCAGATTTTAAGGGAGCGGATGAGGCCGAAGTGGAGGGGGACCAGGAAGAGGCCGCGGATAGCTGATATGTTATAATTGCGAAGGGCCAGGGCATTATGCCCACAATTTTATGAATCCAACACGACCATCATGCTTGTATTATATGCTGTTTGATCATGAGACGGAGAACTGTCCCACACTGATAGCGTGGTTGCACAATAAAGGAGCAATCCAACCTACCCCGACTTAGAACCTGCAAATGATGAGGTCTGAGCCACGCGAGGAAGACCATAATGTAAATATCATGCTCCAAAGTGGAATTACAATAGGGGATGACAAAGGCAAGCAACCTGAAGAAATTACTTGAGTTCGCAAGGCTCCAATGAAGGAACCAGAATTTGATTTGGAGTGCGCTAAGGAGAATTTCATGGAAGTGAAGAGGAGCTTCGATGATGCCTCCACTTCAGGAAATAAAGATAGACTGGAACCAGAAATGGGCCCATCAATGCTTAATACATTCTTGGAGACATGCATGAAGCTGCTGCATGACAGCAAGTCTGTAAAGGGGCTACAAGAACTCATAACTAGATGCGCTAGGAGAACTGTGTGTAGTCCAGAAACTCGAGAAGCACATGACATGAATAGGAAGAGAGATGAGATTGACCATGCAGATTGGGGAATATGAGATGGACCAAGTGATTCTGGATCTAGTATCAGTCGTGAAAATAGACATGGAAGTGCATGGGAAGACATGTGCTGCAATGGTATCCTATCCAACTGTGAATGGCGAACCAGCAAAAGATCCTACTAATGGGGAGATTGCAGGGAATCACAGTAGATATTGAAGGAGCAAGCGCGCTCGTAGATTTTGAAGTAATAGAGATTGTTGATGACGACAATCCCTACCCCTCGCTGTTGGGAATAGATTGGGCCACTGACATGAATGGAGTAATAAATCTGAAGAAGCACAAGATGATCTTTGAGAAAAAGTCACTGCGCGTAGTGGTACCTTTAGACCCTGTAAAAGGATCATGCTACATGGAGCCAGTGCAGGACTACAACAACGACAATGATCTGGACAACATCTACAAGATAACCATGTGGGAGAAAGATAGGATAAATCCAACTGCGGATGGCCAAATCTCATGGAAGCGCGAAAGCTCCTGCACATCGAATCCTGATGAGGAGATAAAATGATGGCAGAACTGGTTACACAAGGTAACTACCCTCAACTATAACATGATGACGAGGTTGTTGCATTGGGTAGAAACAGAGGTAAGAGAGCTGCCTATGTATGACGTGTTAAGTGAGGTGGATGACTTCTTAAACAAATTTGAAAGAGAAGTACCAGAACAGCAGCGTCTCGAAGCTCTAAAATGGGTACTACGCACTATGCCCGCAAGATGGTGGGGTATGCACCAAAGAAGTTCTGAGGATTGGCATGACCACTGAAGAATGATGTGCATGCGGTTTGGGAAGCCTCAGATGCGGTTAACAGACAAGTATGACGAATGGGATGATCCACGTGAACACCTTGCAAAATGGACAAAGGTCTAGGGAAGAGCCACAACCTGAATGGGTGCACCTGTTCTGTCATACCTTGGATATTATACCCATGAATTGGTATATAGAGATGGAGCTTTTCCATGGCATGAACGAATGGGATATCTTGTGCGAGGGATTCTTGTTAACCTTCACATTTGAGGATCATTAGTGGGATACTGTTGATAATGCACTACAAGTAGTAAAAGAAGCTATCTTTAAAATACCCCAAGAGCCAATGGAAGTGCCTCAGCTGAGCTACGCACTAGAGTGTTGCAATGTAAATATTGAAGAAGCCGATGAAGATCCATGAAAAATTAGCATTCCAGAAATTGAGGGCTATCGCAAGGTTCAAGGGCCACTGATTGAATACCCTAACATAACCGTGCTAGTAAAGACAAAGCAGGTAAACATTGGTATGAAGGCCAAACCAGAGTATGCAACGCTCGAAAACTATTGGGATGACGCCACTGTGGATAAGGTCACTAAGTTACTTTGCGAGTATTAAGACTTGTTCCCGACCAAGATCATGGACTTAAAGGGGATCTTTGGCGATTTAGGGATGTTGAAGATCACCCTAAATCTTGACGCAAATCTAGTTAAGTAGAGGCCTTACTGCTTGAATCCAAAGTACAAGGAAAATGTCCACATAGAACTAGACGAAATGCTCACAACTGGAATCATTGAGCTAGTGGAAGAATATGACTGGGTAAGACCTATGGTAGTCCGCATAGAACTAGACAAAATGCTCGCAGCTGGAAGCATTGAGCTAGTGGAAGAATCTGACTGGGTAAGTCCTATGGTAGTGCAGGAGAAGAAGCAGAAGGGTGAGATAAGAATATATGTGGAACTCAAGAAATTGAATGATGTCTATGTACACGACCCATTCCTAACTCCATTTAGAGATGAAGTATTGGAAAATTTCAGCGAGCAAGAAGCATATTCTTTTACTGATGGGTTCTTAGGGTGCCACCAGATCAAAATCATGCTAGAAGACAGGAGCAAGACCACCTTCGCGACTGAGTGGGGCTGCTTTCAATACACCGTTATGCTGTTTTGGTTAAAGAACGTGCTGACCATCATTTTTTCGCGCATAGTTGTTGTAGCATTCAGAGAATATATCCACAAATTCTCAGAGGTATATCTGGATGATTGGACTATATTTGGATTTGTTAAGCACCATGTAGCGAGCTTACGCTTGATGTTAGATACTTTTCGATGACACCAAAACGCGTTGAACCTCAAAAAGTGTACGTTCCTCGTTCCCTTCAGGAACCTGCTGGAACATGTGGTCTACAAATAGGGACTAATGGTAGACCTTGCGAAGATTGTAGTAATTATGAATTTGGAAGCACCACAAAGTGTTAAATAGTTGCGCACTGCCCTGGGACATATGGGGTACTATAGGAAGTTCATCAAAAGTTATGCCTAGATCACTGCACCAATGGATAATTTGTTGAAAAAGGATGTCACATTTTGCTGGAATGATGATTGCATGAAGAGCCTAGATGTACTAAAAGTGAAATTGGCCTCTACCCCAATCCTGGTCTTCCCAAAATGGGATGTGGAGTTTCATGTCCATGTTGACGCATCATGTATAGCGCTGGGAGTGGTGCTAACACAAGAAGGTGGAGAGGGCTTGGATCACCCTATCGCGTTCACAAGTCACATGTTGTCTAAAGCAGAAAATAACTATTCCACAACTGAATGCGAGGGGTTGGCTATGGTGTACACACTCCAAACATACCACCACTATTTGCTAGGGGGACATTTCAAGATGTATACAAACCATTCCACGCTAAAATACTTGGTCAACAAGCCTGTTTTGGGGGGCACATATGGAGGTGGCTCCTATTGTTCCAAGAATATGACTTTGAGGTCGTGGTAAAGCCTGGACATCTGAATGCAGGATTGGATCACTTGTCGCGTATTAAGACGAGAGAGGAACCTACTAGTTTGGAGGAAGGATTACCTGATGCACAACTCTTTGCGGATGGACACTTTGAAGATATAATCCACTTTATAACAACAGGAACTGCACCAAAGGAATACTCTATCTAGCAGAAGAAGGAACTGGTGGTGCGTGCAGCTGATTTTTTTTTCATTGCAGAGCACCTATATAAAATGGGCAATGATGAGATCCTACGAAGGTGCGTACCTGAATTTGAACGAAGTCAGATCCTCGCAGAAGCGCATGGGGGCGCTACAGAAGGACACTATGCAGGATGAGTGGCCGTGCAAAAGATTCTCCGCGCAGGGTTGTGGTGGCCAACCCTTCATCAGGATTCAAAAACACACTGTAAGGCCTGTGCTATATGTCAAAGGATAGGTAAACCATCGCAAAGGAACGAGATTCCTTTGAATCCAAAAAAAACATTGCAGCCCTTCGAAAAGTGGGCAATCGACTTTGTAGGCCCTATCAAGCCTCAGTGAAAAATGGGCGCGCGATACATTATCACTGCGACAGAGTACCTGACTCATTGGGTGGAAGCGTAGTTGGTCAAAGACTTCATGACTACTATGGTTGTGAAGTTTTTGTTTGAACACGTGTTGAATCAATTTGGTTGTCTGAAAATATTAATGAGTGATCACAGCAGACATTTCCTAAATGAAACCATTAACACACTAACAAAAGAGTTCTAGATGTATCATCAAAAAAGCACACCATATCACCCACAAGGCAATGGGACAGTAGAAGCATTCAACAAAATTCTGGAGACTGTGCTAACCAAAGTTTGCAATGCGCAATGGAGCAATTGGGACTTGCACGTACTGACAGTACTATGGGCTTATAGGACAACGTGCAAGAAACTGACGGGATAGGCACCTTTTCGTTTAGTTTATGGCATGGAAGTTGTCATGCCAATGGAGTATATTGTACCTAGTCTACGCATAGCAGTGCTCACAGGTATGATAAACTGCGAAGCTCTGGAAGAAAGGCCCGCGCAATTGGAAGAACTTGAAGAGAAATAGTTCCTAGCTGGCTTTCATCAGCAGGTACAAAAGCAATGTGAGAAGGCTTGGTACGATCGCCATATTAAGCTGCGCATCTTCAAGGTAAATGATTTAGTGCTACTGTATGACAGTAAGTTTGATAAATTCCCGGGAAATTTCAGAATGCATTGGCTGGGACCATACATTGTTAAGGAGGTCACAGACAGAGGTGCAATACAGCTAGTCAAACTAAATGGAGAACCATTCCGAGGCAAATTGAATGCAAACCGATTAAAGCCCTACATGGGTGGCCCGACTATCTGACTAGTCGATAGAAGCACAATCTTCATGCTCCAAGGATCCAAAAGGAGGTGTGGGACAATAAAAACATGCAGGGTATACACGTACAGATGCAGAAAAGCACTTCTAACACAATGGTCTCAGAACAACGCATGCAACAAATCTAGCAGGAAACAACTCAGTGCACTACCGACCTTGCCATAGTTCGAGCAGAATTGGAAGGACTCCGCACAAATATCTCTGCGATGACAGAGTGACTCAAGGGCAAGTCATGATTTTTGCATTGGGGGGCTGTTGGGCATGGAATCCCCCCAAGGCAGTTTTTGGGGTTTAAAGCCCAAGTTTTGACCGAATCTTTTTGTAAAATCTCCACGAGTTGCGGGTGTGGGGCACGAAACTATAATAGAGTCACAGGGTTGTCCACCTTAGTTTTTTTAATGTAATGTCAGTTGGATAGACCTACCCATGGTCCGCAGACCATGGGATTGTATAAATTTTACGAGGCTCTAAGTATAAGATAACTAATAGAGAAGATAGAATAGAAGAACAAGATAAGTCTAAGGGATTGAGGAGCAGTGTAAAGTGTGTCGTTTTGGTCGTAGAGTAGGGAAAGGATTTGCAGTTGAGTGTGCAAAGGCCTAATAGTCTGCAGCTGAGTTTGCGGACCCCTGTAGCTGAGTGCACAGGGTAGGTCGAGTCTGTAACCATTGAAGGAATCAATAAAGAGAAGTTTACCATATTTCTGTGCATCTTTTCCTTTTTTAATATATGATTGGGTATAATTTACGAGTATATTGTTTATATGCTGCGCGAACTTATTTGAATTTTTTGTATAAATAATTATAACATAATACATCCAAGTACATGAAGGTAATTAAATGGAATAGGAAGATAAGTAAGATCACGGGTAATAGCACAGAGCGTGGCTTTAACAGCGCATAAGCTCCACAATCTCTGGTTAGGGCTGCATGAAGGCAATGTATCAGGGCGTAAGGGACAAGGAAGTGAGCGAAGTGACCTGTGCGCAGGGATAAACAGTGGGACCAGTCGAACCTCTCAGACATCTCAAGGGTGCGGAAACCTGGTTCTAGCACCCTCCCATACTACTTCAGGTGAGACCTCAATTCGCGCTCCGCGGACTATTGCCGAAAGGGCTAGTAGTACCAGGATTTGTTTGGCTAATTAAGTTTGAACCTAGGTCAAGCCCAAACAAGCAAACACCTTGTGATCTTCCTAGCATTAGTGGAGGGCTCAATTAACCAAGCTAGGATGTTGGATAGCTTTGTTGATTTCAAGTCAAGTCATGGCTTATTTTAAGTCATAAGATAATAATATATCTATTACTAGGATGGTTTCCCCCAGTTGGAGTTTTTTGGGGTTAATCATATTTTTAATTATTGATGTGTCATTATTAGTTTATTTCACTCTCATTTTATGTTATAACATAATTAGCGTGTCAAAGATAAATACCTTTCCTTTGTGTTATGTCTTAGCTTACCTATGTACTTAGGTGTACTTAACACTTAAATCACCAAAGCTTATTACTAGATTATTCTATTGTCTTTTAGAGTAGTTAAGGGTAGGATACCTACATTTATATTGATAATCAAAATACCTTATATGCACCAATATACCATCCTAAAGCACACAATTGTTCCCAATGCATTAAATTTCTAGATCAAGTGGTTGGGGTAATTGTTTGTTATCCCCTTCAATCAATTTCATTTTTCGTGAGGGACCTATTTGCCCATTGTGATAAGGTTTGAAGACTAGGAAATATACCAAGACCCTAGACTAAAAGACCTTCCTCCTCCACCAAGTAAAACTTCCAATATGATTTAGCAACCTTCAATAGTCTTTTCTTGTCCAGCAACTACAACCCAAAAACAACCTGGAATTTCAGCCCCCCCAGCAATTCAGAATTTCATCCCAACTTCAAGAATGCAGTTTCGACCCTTCTAACAACTTAGCAACTTCACACGAGAGAGAGAGAATTTCAATTATTTTTCTTGATAGGGACCTCCTTCTCCTTCACTATCCCTATCCTCCTTGTCCCTTGAATTTCACACTTTTCTTGTCCCAAAAATTGCAGATTTAACTTGATGAGTGAGTGATCCAAATGAGGTTGAGTTGTTTCATTTATATTGGAGATTCTTCCCCTCAATTAGGTTGTCTTGTCCAGTTTGAGGCCAACTTGGTGGAGGAGGCCTAGAAGTCCTAATTTACATCAAAATAAATTTGTTTCTTAATTGGAAATTCCCATGAAGGGTCTATTACATTATAACATGGACAAGGACACTTGAAATAAACCCTATAAGCCTACAATAGAGGTTTTTACCTATAAACAATTGACCCGAGCATGAAACCCGTGTTTTAATAAGTCAATTTATTTTATAATAAAAAATATTTTTCTTTTATAATATATATTTTTCTTTATTTTGATAAATACATTACGTCATGACTCAAATGCAATTATGAATATTGAAATTAGATACATTCTTGAACACTCCCTCTACATATATACAGATTTAAATGGAAAATCTCAAAATGGTATACTCTATGAATAGTCATAACACAGAGAGTGCTATAGATTAGATACCTGACTAGGTTACTCTAACTAGGTCGGACTAAGGTGGACTCAAGCTTTAGCCAATCTAGGTACCATCAGGCTTTTAATCTCTACCACCGACTTAGGGATCTAGGTACGAATCCAAGGTCGAATCTCCATGACCAACACCACCCTCCCTACTGCAGGATCTAGACATCAACACATAGGTGGACCAAATGTCCTCCCAAGTATATTTTCATAAGAGGCTTCATCTCTCCTAATCAACTAAATCAGATATATCCACCAATCCAAGCATGTTTGAAACGTTCAATCTTTTATGGAGATATCCTACATAATCACAACCCCAATCAGTAATAAACTTTCAAATATATATATACAAGTAAACACAAACTTCTAGGGCTGTCAATAATTCTGATGTTACTCATATCATCATCAAGTTATCTAGATAGAATTGTATCGAAAGATTTCTTGTTTCACTTCTTCAGTAGCACCAAATACAACCTTAGTACTTCTTAAGTCTTTTGTTAGAAAATCCAATTGTAGTACTTTCATTAAATATTTGATTTCATTATTTCTTCAAGGTATTCATTTTGACTGTCATAATATGCCCTCCCTCTTAATTGGGGAGTTATACTCTTTCTTCTATCCAAGCTCCCTCTATACTTAGGGAGATCAATGACTTTCTTCTATTTTATAATATCTTTATCCTTTCAAGGTCATCTTGATCATCGTCATTCTTATATATTTATTTATCGTGCTCATCATCATCTTTAATTACGAACATCTTCAACATCTTGAAGATATGTACCTACAAAACTTTAATAGCAAGTACAACCAAATACAAATATGTAGAAGCATGAAGTTAACTATATCAAAATCATATCATTATAATGGAAGCATCAAAATATTAGACATCAAATACCTAAACCTAGTTAGGTTCATAATCAACAAGAGACACATCTTTTTACATACTATACTTCAACTTCTTGTTAGGGTTTTGTTATAAACCCTAGACTCCACCTTCGAGACATAAAGCCTTCAATCAAATAACAATCAAACAATATACATCTAAGGTTTTAACAATAGGCTTTCAGAATTACATGTCAGACTCTACTAGCGTTTGTTGCAAACCCTAGATTTTATCATCAAAGCTAAATCATATCAATAATTGAAAATAATATCATCATGTCCTAGAATATTAATCTCTACTAGGTTTTATTTTACATATCCTAGATTTCACAAACTAAAACATGAGTATCAACAATTAAGTTAGCATACTCGTATATACATATCAGGATGTAGTAGCATTTCACATCAATATCTACTAGGTAAACCCAAGTCACAAATATAAAAGTCAGATATACAACAATTTTATTCGGACTAAGGTTTAGATCATACAGATGAATATACGCCAAGTGTTTTGATTCCTAAGATCTTACTATAACTATTACAAAGGTTTTGTTCATAAACCCTAAAGATCTAGGGTTTCAATATATAACTTAGATATTAAAAACAAACCCTAAAGAACTAGGGTTTTCACCACAACATTATCAAAACCCTAAACTTCAAAAGTATAGGATTTCATCATATGTTCTAGATAAACCCTAAGAAGAGTTAGGGTTTCGTTATTAACATTGACATGCCCTTAAGAGGCTAGGGTTTTACAATGAACCATAAAGGTACAAGAATGATCAAAATGGCAGTTTAAGGAGGGTAGATTCAATCCAATGCTTAATCACCCTAACAAGAATCTTTAAGATTCAAAACCCTAGACATAACGATGCCAGTAATGTAAATAAATTTTCAAAAGAAAATGAACATACCTTTTCTATGAAGATAACCTTCTAAAAAAACTTGTAGTTTAAGACATACCTTGAATTTTTCTTTAATAAACTTTGTAGGACATTAATTCTTGAGGGCCTCATTTGCAAAAAAATGTCTTCCATGCTTCAAGTCTCCTCCATAACCCTTATGTATTCTGTAATGTTTCCTACCAAGGAAAACATAAAGGAAAGTGTATTAGCATACAATACAAATAAATCTTGATGTGAGGAGGAAACCAAACATGAAAATATGAAACAAAGAAAAAAATACTTATCTTTTGGTAAAATGGTGGAGCTTCCTACTGGGTTGTGTTATATTATTTCCACGACTACTCCATGCACAAGGAGGGGGGGTGGTAGCCCCTCCTGTACATTGCACAAGGTGTTGTCGGGGGGTATGCAGGGGGCCGGTAGCCCCCCTGCACAAGGTCCGGGGAAGTGCCCTGAGAAGTTTTTTTTTGACCCTATATTAGGTGGGCGGATCTACCTATGGTTTTGTGCATGGATTTCACACATGGTTTTGGGCATGATAGTTTTATGTCCATGGTATTTTGTAGATATGGTCAAGGGAACTATGGTTATGTTCTAATCTAGGGTTAATGGATTGGGGTTCATGGATGCTTCGACATGTATATATATGTATTGTAACATTGAAAGGAACATAATGAAAAATCAATCTAGTAGTCTCGATTTTGGGATCCAGGGGAAAATCTCTGTGTATATCTGTTTTATGTTTTATGCTCTCACCATTGTTTATTTTTTATTTTTAGAATTTGCATGCAAGTAATTTATGTACAGGGTTAAAACCTACATTTGGTATCAGAGTTGTTTTGGCTTCAAGGGGATGCCTTTTCTGCTGAGGGATTTTTTCTCGGGCCTATGGTAAACCCTATTTAGTGGGAGATTTGTGGGATCGATTCATGTGGAGAAAGAATATGTGAGCAATGGAAAGATAGAGATCGAGAAATTTAATGGTCAGAGTTTTGAGTTATGGAAACTCAAGATGGAGGATATGTTGGTGGATAAAGGTCAGTGGATCATGGTAGATCCAGGTAGTAAACCAACAACAATGTCAACTGAAGACTGGGTGAAGTTGGATCGGAAGGCAAAGAGAACAATCTAATTGTGTGTATCAGATTCAGTATTGATGAATGTATTAGGGGAAGCTTTGGCGAAGGATTTGTGGGACAAGATAGGGACTTTGTACCAATCTAAGTCTCTGGTGAATAAACTATTCCTTTGGAAAAAGTTGTATAACCTAAGGATGAAAGATGGAGACTCGGTGATAGAGAATTTGAACATATTTAATATTGTGGTAAGCCAGTTATTATCTATTGATATTAAAATTTCAGATGAAGATAAATGCATCAGTTTTTTGTGTTCTCTAATAGATTCATGGGATAGTCTGGTTGTTGCAATAGGTAGTAATGCAACTTCCTTGCAATTTGATGAAATAGTTGCATCCTTGCTGTTGAAGGAGATGAGACAGAAAAATATGGAGGGATAGAATGGTGATGCCTTATCTGTATGAGGACAGTCCCAAAACAGAATAAAAAATAAGTCCTCGAGTTGGAGATCTAAATCTAGAGGGAGATCTAAATCTCTAGGAAAACCTGTAAAGGTGTGTTGGAAATGTGGAAAGGGTGGGCACTTCCAAAGGGAACATAAATCTAAAGTTATTGAGAAAGGAAAGAGATCTAATGATGCTCCTTCTATAGAGGAAAAAACCACCTCAGATGAAGGTGGGGATGTGTACTTGGCTTCTTCTTCAAGTAAATGAGGCATGGTTTATTAACTTAGGTGCATCCTTTTACTTCACTCCCCATAGAGAGTGGTTCTGCCAGTATAAGAAATATGATGGTGGTGATGTCTTCTTAGGGGATGTCAAGAAGGCTAGAATCATTGGTCACGAAAAAGTCAAGTTGAAGTTGGAAGCTGGAAGGACTAAAACACTTCTAGGTGCTCTATATATTCCTGCATTGGCCAAAAATCTGATTTCTCTAATCAAGCTAGATGATGCAAATGTAAAAACAGTGTTCGAGAAAGATACCTTCAAGATGGTTCGAGGATCACTGGTATCGATGCGGGGAGTTTAGATTGGAACTCTGTACAAGCTTCAAGGTAGCAATGTTATTGATGGGTGCAATAGTTCTATGGTTCCTAAAAGTGGAGTAGAAAATTTAGTGGTCTACGGAGAAAAGACCATGTTATGGCATCAAAGAATTGGACATATTGGAGAGAAGGGTCTTCGAAAAATTCACGGTAATGGTATGGTAGAAGGTATGTCTAATAGCTCTCTGGGTTTTGATTTTTGTGGAAATTGTGTATAAGGGAAGTAGAAGAGGGTGAGTTTCCCCTCTAGTGGTAAGAGGGAAAAACAAATATTATAGCTTGTGAATAGTGATGTGTTTGGACCTGTGTCAGTTCCATCATTGAGAAAGTTTGTGTACTATGTATCATTTATAGATGACTTCTCAAGGAATACATGGATATATTTCCTCATGAAGAAATATAAAGTCTTTGACAGGTTTAAAGAAATTAAGGCTCTGGTGGAAAACCAGACAGAGAAGAAGATAAAGGTGTTGAGGATAGATAACGGTGGAGAGTTTTGCAGGAAGGAATTTGAAGAGTTCTGTAAGAAGTGTGGTATAGCATGGTAGAAGACTATTCCATACACACCTCAGAAAAATGGAGTTGCAGAAGAAATGAAAAAGACGCTAATGAAAAGGGCAAAGAAGCATGCTCAGTGGTGCGGGATTAGGACATGAATTCTGGGCAGAGGCGGTGGAGACTACATGTTACCTAGTCAACAAATCACCTTCATCAGCGTTGGAGGATAAGACTCCACAAGAGGTATGGACTGGTAAGAAACCTTCTCTTTCACATATGAGGGTATTTGGATGTGATGCATATGTACATGTTCCAAAGGAGAAAAGAACAAAGTTGGATAGTAGATCTAAAAAGTGCATCTTTATTGGGTATAAGGATAGTTCAAAAGGTTATAATCTTTTGAACTAAGAAACAAGGAAGGTTATGTAAAACCAAGATGTTGTGTTTAGAGAGGTGAAATATGTTATTAAACATGAAATCCTAGCAAAGGAACCTGAGAAGATATAGTTCAAGCTAAAGTAGGAAGAATCAGACTCTACAACAAAAAAGGAATCAGAAGATGAAGATCCACAAACTCCGACTGTGACAAGATGAGTTCGAGAAAGAAGGTAGCCTGAAAGGTATAGTCCATCTTCTTTCTATTCAAATTTTTCTTTATCTATTACTGATGATGATCCCAGAACTATGAGGGAAGCAGTAGATTCATAGGATGGCAAACTATGGAAAGAGGCTATGGTTGACACAAAAATGAGGCTTGGGATTTGGTGGAGTTGCTGGCTAGAAGGAAACCCATTGGAAGCAAATGGGTGTTTAAGAAGAATACAAATGCAGAAGGGAAGGTGGAGAAATACAAATCTCGGTTGGTAGCAAAAGTTTATTACCAGGTGTCGGGAATTGATTTTGGTGATATCTTTTCTCCTGTTGCCAAGGTAACTTCTATTAGATTACTTTTATATGTTGCTGCTACTTTTGATTTTGAGGTGGAACAGATGGATGTGAAGATAGTGTTTCTTCATGGCGATTTGGAAGAGGAAATCTACATGAAGCAACCTGAAGGCTTTGTATTGAAGGGTAAGAAAGAATTGGTATGCAAGTTAAAGAAGTCTTTGTATGGGTTAAAATAGTCACCAAGGATGTGGTATCAGAAATTTGATACATTTATATGGGGACTTGGCTTCACCAGAAGCAAATTAGATCACTGTGTGTAATTTAAATTAATTGGTGACCACGTTATTTAGTTGGTCTTATATGTGGATGATATGTTGTTGGCTGGAAATGACAAAGAGATTACCAGGATTTGAACACCTAATTTTCCTCCAAATTCGACATGAAAGATCTTGGTGCTGCAAAATATATTTGGGGAATGGAAATTAAATGAGATTGGACAAAGAGTAAGCTCTGGTTAAACCATAGGATGTATGTCAAGACAATACTACAGAGGTTTAATATGCATGATAGTAAACCGGTGAAGGTTCCTATTCCTGTAGGTGTGAGGTTATCTGTTGAACAGTGTCCCAAGACACAAGAAGAGGAAGAGGACATGTCCTGTGTTCCATATGGAAGTGCAGTCAGTAGCCTGATGTATGCAATGGTATGTACTACACCAGACATTGCACATGCAGTGGGAGTATTGAGCAGGTTTATGTCAAAACCAGGGAAGGAACACTGGATAGCAATGAAGCAGGTTTTCAGGTATTTGCGTGGCACTAGTGATTATGGTTTGTGCTACCAAGGAAGACCAGGATTGGACAGAGTGTTGGATATTCATTGCTTTGTTGATGCAGACTGGGCTAGAGATCTGGATCAGAGAAGATCTACAAGTGGGTATGTGTTTAACCTATTTGGAGGTGCAGTCAGTTGGATGAGTAAGAGACAGTCTGTAGTGGCACTTTCAACTATAGAAGTAGAATACATGTCAGTCACTCATGCAAGCAAGGAAGTAGTTTGGTTGCAAAGATTGTGTTCAAGTATGGGGTTAGTACAATGAGATATAAGGATAGATTGTGACAATGAAAGTGAAATGTTCTTGGAAAAGAACACTTCTTATCATTCAAAGACAAAGCAAATTGATGTTCAATATCAATTTGTGAGGGATATGGTTGAGGACAAAAAGGTGTCGTTGGTAAAGGTGGGCACTTTGAAGAATAATGCAGATGCATTGACAAAGTTTGTGAGCACTAAGAAGTTCTCTTGGTGTAGAGAAAGAATGGGCATTGTAGGGCTGGAACAATGACTAAGCTCTCTTGTGGCCCCTCGTGGAAAGAAAAAAACAAGTGGGAGAATTTTGGGGCGTGTTATATCCTTTCCATGACTACTCCATGTGTGGGTGCAATAGTCCCCCTTGTACGATGCATCAGGCGTTGCGGGGGGGTCACAGGGGGGGGAAGTTGCCCCTCCTGTTGGGGGGTATCCTGCAAGGGTTTCGGGGCAATGCCCCATGAATTGTTTTTTGGACCCTATATTATGTGGGCGGACCTACCTATGGTTTTGTGCATGGATTTCGCACATGGTTTTGGGCATGATGGTTTTCTGTCCATGGTATTTTGTAGATCTAGTCAAGGTAACTACGGTTATGCTCTAATCCAGGGTTAATGGATTGGGGTTTATAGATGCTTCGACATGTATATATATGTATTGTAACATTGAAAGGAACATAATGAAAAACAAATTTGGTAGTCCCAGTTTTGGGATCTAGGGGAAAATCTTTGTGTATATATCTGTTTTAGTTTTTATGCTCTCGTCATTGTTTATTTTCTATTTTTAGAATTCATATGCAGGTAATTTATGTACAAGTTAAAGCCTACACCTCCCTCTTAATTTAATATTTCTAAGGGACACCTACAACTTATCAATATAATCCAATAATGTTCTAACAAGACATGTTAGACCTACAAACTCAAGAAATAAAAACATAAAGGAAAAATAATGCAACACTTAGAATAGAAGACTAAGAAGGATCTATAAGAGAAGACTTAATAGTATAAATATTTGACTTTTGATTCTTTAATATTGTTCTTCTTATGTGGACCTTTATCGGTAACATTTGCTTGTTCTCTATCTCTCGTTTTGTTCCTTGGATTTCGGGACATTGATTTTGTAATGACCCATCTTATGATAATTGTAGCATTCAATTTTGGATAGGTCAACTTTCTTATTTGGTCCTTTGAAATTATTGAAGCTTCCCTTTTTCTTGTGATGAGAAGAATAGGCATCAGAGGTGTTTTCTTCCTCATCCTCCTTATTGTTGTTTACTAAAAATTTTCAAGCTTCTTCTTGACTGCATGCATTCGACATACGTTTGAATGTTGGAGTATCCTTCCAATTGTTAATCCGTTATGCAAAAGCACTCCAAGATTTTGGTAGTCATAGAAGAGAATAAAATACGAGCTCCTTTTTTAGTACAAATCCATTTATTGCTTGGGTTTCATCTCTTATTCTAGACATCCTTACAAATTAGGATAATACAATATCATCTCTTGTCATCCTTATCGTCCTTAGTTGATTCTTGAGGCTTGCTATTTGACCAATGTTCTTAATGTTGAATAATTTGGAGAGAACCACATATATTTCTTGAGCGGAGTTTATGTTGGATATGTATGTAATTAGGTTGTCCTTTACTCCATCTACTATTAGATTCACGACCAATATTTTGGTTTCTCTGAACTTCTCTTTCTCTATTTCATCTGTAGGCTTCTTGACTTTTGCTTAAATAAGGTCCAAAACTTTGTTCTTATCAACGATAATATTTATGCTCTTTTTCCATGCCCTGTTGTTGGAGGCTCCTTCTAATTTACTTTCTCCATCCATTGAGTTTGTCATATTTCTATTTTCTATTCCTTATGACCTTTCCATGAAACCTCTTTTTTTATATCTCCTTTCAATAGATCTTCAGACTTCCTTTTTCCTTCTTCTTTACCTTAGCTCTAATACTGTGTTAGAAAATCAGAAAGGAAACATATTTTCTTATGTTGATAATTACTTGTGATATCTTTGTGTTCTTATTAACTTTATTATGTTCTTCTTTTATCTTTGTTTCATCAAACAATCATCAAAACAAAACAAGAAGTTTAAAAACACCATATGTAAGCTCTCAACCAGAGCTAAAACCCCTTTAGAGTGGAAAACCCAATCAAACTCTTCCACTAACAAATTCATGTGGAAATAGACCGAGACCCTAGGCCAAAAGACCTTCCTCCTCCACCAAGTAAACCTTCCAATATGATTCAACAACCTTCAATAATATTTTCTTGTCCAACAACTACAACCTAACAACAACCTAGAATTTCGACCCCCAACAATTCAGAATTTTGGCCCAGCTTAAAGAATGTTGTTTCGACCCTTCCAATACCTTAGTAGCTTCACATGCGAGAGAGAGAGAGAGAGATAATTTTGAATTATTTTTCTTGATAGAGACTTCCTTCTCCTTTGCTAGCCCTTTCCTCCTTGTCCCTTGAATTTCACAATTTTTCTTGTCCCAGAAATTGCATATCAAAATTGATGAGTGAGTGCTCCAAATGAGGTCATGTTGCTACCTTTATATAGGAGATTATGCCCCTCAATTAGGACGACTTGGTGGAGGAGGCCTAGAAGACTTGATTTACATCAAAATAAATTTGTTTCTTAATTAACAATTCCCAAGAAGGATCTATTACAATATAACATGGAAAAGGACACTTGACATAAACCTTATAAGCTTACAATGGAGGCTTTTACCTATAAACAATTGACCCAACCATGAAACCCATGCTTTAATAAGTCAATTTCTTTTATAATAAATTTTTTTTTTCCCTTTCATTTGACAAATACATTACATCATGACTCAAATATAATTATGAAGATTGACACTAGCTACATTCTTCAACAAGAATTATAGGTTAAATAGGACCAATTGGTAGCCCAATTTGAAGCCACGATATGAATTTTGATTGATCACAAACTTCAACTCTGATGCATTGAGGAGTATCTAGTTTTTTTTTGTCTCAATTGGAAGATTTGCAGCTTGTTAGTTAGGAAATAACTCTTCTTCGTCAAACACTAGTAATGATCTGCAAGATTTAGCCTTAGTCAATTCCATCTTATAGTTTATGTCATCCCTCTCTAAGTTGAACTTCTTAGTCTCTTAGCTAGACTTTGCCACATTAGACGGGCTATTTCAAGGCCGCTTTTCTAGCTAAATATACATGTAGATTAAATTTTGTCTCATTTTTGGTGAGTTTTACAAAATGTATACAATATCATTTCCTTGGTTTGATATATTTAAGTATAGTTACAAAATAGATGGTTTGGATATATAACAAGATATGTTTTACCTAAAATTGATGTAATAACACTTAGTTTCCTTTTTGTAACTTTGTTTTACTTCCACACAAATTTTGCTTAATATAATTTCCTAGTTATCATTAAAAAAATAATTATTCTCTCTATCCAAATTCAATTCGTAAAAATGATATCTTAAACTTGTAATAAATATTTTGGTATAATGGTTTTAAATTTTACTATTAAATGACCATAAAACAATTTTTTTTTTTATTAAAATCATTCATTTTTTCTTTTTATAATTATTTAACAAATTATCATGCTATATGGTATTAAATGAACCATGAAAGATACCAAGAAAAACTAAAAAACTGATCTTATAACCAAGCAAATAGAGAGAAATGAAAACGTGATAATTTATGTATGAGATAAGGCCAAAAAAAAAATAGAAAAAAGGTAGAGATGTAATAAAATGATATCCACTATATAGAGATTTTTTCTCATCTCTTTTATTTTATTTTAATACTTTTCTTTTTCAATTTTTAAACTATGGTGAATTCGTAATTTGTTGGAGTAATTTGGGCAAGACTTAAGATCAAATCTAGCGGTTGCCACTATGTTACACCAAGAATATATCCAACAGCTAGGAATTTATGACTTGCAAGTGTTGAGATTCAAGTCTCCAATGTGGAGACTTAAAAACAAAGGGGAGGGTGCAACAATAGGACTTCCTAAGAGGTTACCTATCCCAATATTACTCTAGCCCAAGTGTACTTAACTAGAAAGTTTTGATGGGATTTAGTGCATTAATGTTGGTATGATCACACCCAAGAGAATTTTAGTTTGAGCTCCATGTTCCATACTTCTTATAACCTCACATACTTCTTGGTTAGTTTTTCTTTGACTATTTTCTTTTCTTGCTTCAGAATTTGCAATTTGTTGCCTTGGTATAGAGATTGCTTTTTTCTTTAAAGTGATGATCACTTTGTCTTCATTGATTGTTACTGGTAAAACTGAACTGATAAAAGGCATACCAAGAAATAGACTAGACAAGGGATCATAATGCTAAATAGATGAAATCTTAACAATACTCCCTTCAACTTTCATAGAAATATTATCAACATAGTGAGTGAGATTTACTATACCTCCAATTGTTTCTGACACAAGTATATTTTGTAGTGGCTTCCACATTCCTTTGAATAAAGAAGATTTGGCTAAATTGTTGGATCCTCCGGTGTTGATAAAAGCATCAACATCTATCCAACTGTTCTTGACTTGTACAAAGACCAGTATATACAACAAATTATTAGTTTTCATCTTTAAAAGACTTTGTTCAGCTTCTGGATCAAATTGTGGAATAGGCATAGAAGAGGATGAGGCAGCTATCTTCTTCTCATAAGGACAAAAATAATTTAACGATGGTAAGGATGATATAGGTTGCTTACCTTTGTCCTTAGTCTTTTCAGGAGACCAACATAATGAAACATATTCTTCTGAATTTTCTGAAACTTTTGAGCTTGTCTCAAATTCATCACTATAATGAAGTTCGTTTTCTTCTTAGGCAATTTCTTCTGAGATATCATCATCTGAGCAATATGTACAAATGTTCATTTTTTGAGCAAATTCTGGACTTTCTTCATCTTCTGTCAGGGAGGCACCAGTCAAAATAAATACATCTGATAAATCCTCCTGTGATTCAACAAATGACCAATCATCAAGAGATTCTTCAATATCAACACAAAATTTCAATTTATTGGAAGAACTGTTCGAGCATTTTCGAGCAAAATGTCCTTCCTGTTTTCATATGAAACAACAATTGTTGTTCTTTCTTGGCTGTTTCCACTTTTTCAAGAAACAAAATTTTTTAAAGGGATTTCTGGGATTGGCTACCTTCTTAGGCTTAAATCTACCATATCTTCTGATTTTCTTTTTCTTTTTAAAAGGTGTCCAGGGAAGAGCTACATGATAGACATTAGCACTAGAAGTTATATCATGTGCTTGTTTCTACCAACAAAGATACTTTACTTTCTCCTAGAATCTAAATAGTAGATCTCTCCAATAAATTTGGTCAATGGATTTGCCTTGAATTTCAAGATCTTTGGAAATCATATCACCTAAATTTCTTGGTAGCTTTGATAAGAATGCAACTTTTTGAGTTGAATCATTTGAAAGATTGGCTTTGTAGATTTTGGCCATAAAATCTTGACCAAATTGCTCAAGAAACTTTAAATCTTTCAATTCCATCCTAGTGAGATCAGTAATAAGTTATTTCTTTTCGTTAATGGGTTCAGGGACAAACTGTGTTTTTAACAATGCCTCTAATGTAGATAGTCCTGTGGCTATCACTACTTGTCATTCTTCTTCTGGCGGTCCTATCCACCAGTCATATACAATGCCTGCCATTCTTTTCTCTGCTAGGAAAAATATGGATATATTATCTAGCCTTGTTGTAATTTTCATTTGATATAAGGATCCTAACCATATTCTTATCGACTCTGTGGGATTTGTAGATTTGTCAAGATCTAAAATATATCCACTAGAATTGGAAGCAAAAAGATCTTCTTGTATTCTAGGATATTTGTGAAAATCCTTGACAAGATTTTCTTTCTAGATTGAAGGTAAAATAAAAGAAGGGAATTTAGAAGAAACATTTTCTAGTGTGACTATTTCTACTTTTGATTTTTGAAATCTTTCTGAAGCATGTTCCTCTTTGAGAGGTTTGAAAGATGTGTTGGCCTTTGTTTCTTCTTGGTCCAAAAAATTGGGAGTAGACATATTAATTGTGAATTTCTAACTCTGGAATTCTTTTGCTTTTCTTCTTTTTTCTTTCTTTTGCTTTATGGCTTCCTTTTCAATTCTATCTTCTTGTTGTTCATCATATAATAGTTTTATATTAGCCAGAATGAGTTCGTTTTGCTTCCCTAGATCATCTATGGCATCTTCTGCATAAGAACACTATGTAGTCAGATAATTGCTTATCTGATAGAGCTGATATAGATCATTTAGATTTGAAGAATTATGTTCAATGAGGGGTGCACAATTAGCATGAGTAGGAGGTTGTTTGGATAAAGATGAGGTAGTACAAAACTTTTTCTTTGGGGGCCATTTTCCTCCTTTTACATATCGGCGATTTGCAAACTTCCACTCCTCAACAGGGGAAAATTGAGAACTAGAAATTCCAAACATCTTATTGACAGCAAAAAACGGTTTGACTTATGGAATATTCAAATCATGATGGGATAATATTTGTTGAATATTAAAAGACTCAACATATTTGTTGGCTATGTATGATGAAGAAGGTTCATCAACAGAAGATTTGGGCAGAGAAAACTTTCTGGGATGAATTACTAGACAAGGAATTGAAGGTCTGTCTGGTATGATTCTCACTTTTCCATCTTTGATAGAGACTCTATGAGGTCTATCTTTAGATTTTTTATCATCTGCAAGTGATTTATACTAAAAGTACCAGTCACTAGGAATTCCTATCTCATCATAAGAACTTCCTTCAATTTGGGATTTCCTATTCCAGTAGTGACGCGGTCTCTTAATGCACAATATTTGTTAATTGAAATGAAGTCTGAACTAAGACTGAGAGGTACTCACTGTCATCAACCATTTGTAGTCCTTGGACATCAGTCATTAACTTCCAACAGTCCTTTAGATGTGGGTCTGATAGACTAATGGCATAGTCTAGATAGATTGTTCCATGTTGACATCCTGAGGCTAAATTTCCAACTACGGTACCTATTCGAGCATGATCATAGTTTTGATGGCGGGTATCAAAAACTTTGGCTATACAGGGTGTATTTGGACCATGATGAAACAACGGAGCTAATCCTATCCTTATACCTCCAAAATGAAGATAAAAATATTTTATGTCTTTTACATATTTTTGAAATTTTTTTATTTCTTCATTTGTGAACAATGATAAAGAAACAATTTGTACAACTAGACCAAAAATCTTAAGTTTCACTTCTACTTCTTTAAGAACTCTCTTTCGATTGAAAATACAAGATATGGGAGTCTTATAGATGTCGGTAGCATGTAGAACGGGCGGATTCCAGCTTTCAGGGTTGTCTACTATTTCATGTTCTTCATTGGGATCAATCTCATGTTCTACTGAATGGGATTTGACTTCAGAAGCTAATATTCTATCGATTGTAAAGAAAGATCGAATGAAGTTTGCTATGATGTAATCTATAACAAGATTGAGAACAGGGCTCTAATACCAAATGAGAATGATGGACTTTGTAACTTGATATTATTAGAAGATGAACGAGGGACCTGATAAATTCGCAAACCGAGAATACGAGCGCACCACGACCTGGACTCTTCTTGGGTCTTCAAAAAGGTCTTCGCTTTATCTCTCAAGGTTCTTTCGAATTTTGATAGAACTATCCTTAGATAGGCGGCCCAATAGGCTTCGATATTATCTCAAATAAAAATTTACATACCAAGAGATGCTTCAGAGTACAAATCCCTCTTCACTTTTTTTTACATACACACAAGCATACTCAAGAGCATAGAATATTTCTTAGAGTAGATAAGCACTCAATTGATCGATCCGAGCTTCATTCTCTCTTATCTTCTTTTTTTTTAGCCTAAGATTCTATTCTATCTAAAATCTGAAATTATTGAGGGTCCTGTCGGATATCTCAGATCTAAACGGTGTCTACTCAATATTCCAGTACAATTATATAATAACCTTTAGCTACAATAATTGAACACAAAATACTGTTACAAAGAATCAAACGCTGTTACCATGGTCCTTTTGGACTACAATTTGAATCATAGTCATCTGAAGAGACATCTTTTTGTAAATAAGATTCTTCAAGATATTTTAGATAATCATACTCATTCTCAGTGGGGTCTTGAGCATCTTGATATACATCCAAGAATAATGTGGCTTTTTCTTCTATCTCTTTTTCTTTTCCTTTGTGAGATACCGGTGCTATGGATAAAGCTTTTGATGGTTGTCCTATTTCAAACTTTATGTTGTCTTTGAAAGCATGATGACTTAGATATGGTAATTTAGAAGGGTCCTCTTTCTTTCTCCATCTATTGATGTACACAATAAGGGTTACTTCAATGTCAAGAAAAGAATCTTTATGAGTTGTTGCAAATGTTGGTGCTGGTTGTACTACCAATTCAATCCCATCTAATAATTCCCACTTAAAGATTTGGAACATGTTGGTGGTTTTTTCAATTGTATATTGTATCCATAATCTGCAGTGATCACTGATGCTGTCTTTTTCTTGCCAACCCAACTCAAAATTAAATGTTGTAAAAATCCTTGTAGATAACAATAGACTGATTAAACATATTGTATCTTCAGTCCAATTTCCTGACATTATTCCAATGGTGACTAAGGCTTTTTGATTAACAAAGAATTTTAAAACCTTATTGTCTCCTTGCAAAGTATTCAACTTTTTGAGAATGTGTATTTTCTCAGTCAATTTTCTTTTGCTGAATTCTTTCAACCAATTTATTATCTTTTGTATTTCCTCTTTGTTATCTGTAATCATAGTCATTTCAAAGAAATTATTTTCAAATACCTGTGCAAAAGGATTTGGGATAATGGCATTTCTGAATTCCATACTCTGATAATCCCATGGTGATGAGAATATCCGGATATACTGAAAAGTTCTTTCAATGCATTGGGATGTTATGATCATCCTTTTCTTTGTGCATAATCCTTCTTTAATTTCGCAAGGCAAATTGTTTGAAAATATCATATTGAGGGAAAGTATCTATACTTTCAAAATGTTCAGTAAGCCTTTGTAAGAATGAGGCTTCTAATTCATCAAACAGATCTAGGATCCTTAATGTTAACAGAAATTTATCAACATCTTCCTTGATATTAATTTCTTCAAGATCCATCATCTTTGCACTAGTACAGATTTTTAATGTAAAATCAATGCTGCCAATTAACTGATAATAATTCAAAATCTGCAAGACCCATATCATTGGTTGTGTATACTGGATGGACCATAAATCATCAAGCGTTCTAAAATATACTTTCACCTTCATGTTTGGGAGAGAATAAATCTGTACCAATTCTGGATCAAGTCCTAAAAGAGTACCAATATTCTTTGATTGCCATGCCTAACATCTTTGTATCCATTGGTTTCTTTGTAATCTTAACCCAATTATCTTCTTGATTTCTGTATAGAGATATTCACAAAATTTCTCTAACAACTTTAATCTATATACAAAGGTAGAGAAATCATCTTGTTTACATGGTAACTCAAATATTCTTTGTTGGGGTTCTCTATTGTTGTTGATCCTATGAGTTTTTTTCATGTCTCTTGTAAGAGCGTCTACAATATAATTAGGATTTCTAGGAATCCATTCAACATCAAAATCATATTGCTGAAACCATATTTGCCACACTAATAACCTTCCTCTTGCCATTTGTCTTGATATCTTTGCTGCCAAAAGTATTTAAAGTTCATTGAATCAGTTCGAATTAAGAACTTCTTTGGGGCAAGATAGAGTTCAAACCTTTGAATACCATTAAAGATTGCAAGAGTTTCTTTTTCACCAATGAAGTAATTTTTTTGATTAGGCAGAAATTCTCTTGATGCATATGCACATAGGTGTTCTTCTTTATTGTCCTCTTTTCTTTAAAAAGAACTGTAGCCCAAAATTCATCAGAGGAATCTATTTGTAGAATGAGTAAACCTTCTCCTGGAAGTTGTAGTTTAGGAAGATTTTTGCATTCTTCTTTCAGCTTCTTTCAGCTTCTGTTGCTTGGCTTGACCATCCCAATTTTAAATGTTTTCGAATAGGTGCAGTCTTTTCAGATAGTCTAGGAATGTATTTATGAATATAATTTAACACTCCTAGGAAACGATGAATCATATTTGTGTCTTTGAGCTCATTAGGAAAATCAACAAGTTTGGTGAGTATATGGAGTTGCATCTGGATGTGGCCTTCTACCATATGTATTCCAAGAAAATCAATGTTTTCTTGAAACAGAACCATTTTCTTTTCTGACAGGACTATTCCATGGTTCTGGACTTATTTAAATAATATTTCTAAATGTGCTAAATGAGTAGCAAGATCAGGGTTGTGAATCAAAATGTCATCAATGTAAGTAATGATAAAATCATACTTACCAAATATGAAATCCATCCTTTTCTGAAAGAAAGCAAGGGCGTTCTTTAACCCAAAAGGAACAACCTTCCATTATTAAAATCCTGTTGGACATGTAAAGGTTGTTTTATGTCGATCTGCTTCTTCAATTTGAATCTAGAAGTAACCTGACTTCATGTCGAATTTGCTAAAGATTTTTCTCTTCTGAATATTTTGCATTATAACTTCTTGACGGGGTAGAGGATAATTAAAACTTTGAGTGATGGCATTTAGCGGCTTGTAGTTTATTACCATTCGTGCTTTTCCTCTGACTATTTCTGAATGATTTCTGACTAGAAATGCAGAGCATGAGTAATGAGAAATACTAGGTTCAATCAACTTGAGATTTAATAATTCTGCAATTTGTTTTTTTATTTCTTGCTCGTCACCAAGAGTACAAGGAATAAGCATATCTTTTACTCCATTGTCATGTAGAGTGATGATTTCTTGTTTTGGACTCTCTTTTTCCCAAAACTTCTGTGGGTCTTCTAAGCAACTTTTAAGCAGTCTTTCATATATGTCTTTCTGTTCTTTAGACCATTGACGATCTATAACTGCCTTTTGCTTTGTCTTGAGAGTCTCTTTTTTTGCATATTTTTGCAAGACTTCTTGCCAGTTTTGAGAATCATTTTCTGGCTTTATGAACCCAGTTTTGACCCACAGGAGATTTGAACCTTGCATCACATGGTTTACATAATACGTCATAACATGACAGTCAGAAATTGAGTTGTCCCTCGTGGGAAATAATATTCATAGGCATGAAGCGATTACAACAATATTTATCAAGGCATTATAACTCATCATGTCACTATCGACAATTTGAACCTAGATGGGAAAGATAATGGTCATTACGCTGAACCACTTGATATAACCCCAATTGACAAGAAAGGGGTAGGGTGCAACACTAGGACTTCATGGGAGGTCACCCATACTAATAATATTTTATCCCAAGTGTGCTTAACTGCAGAGTTTTGACGAGATTTGATGCATTAACATTGGTATGATTGCATCGATAGATAAATAGAAGGCAAGAGAGAGGTTGTTAGTACCAGGTCAACCCTTAGTATAGACTCAGTTAAGAGTGCAACATAATTACTCTAAACACGTCAACTTACGAGACATGAACCTGGGTGGAGAGAATAACAACTATTCTGCCCAACCACCCAAGACAAACTTAGTTGACATAATCTATTATAGATAACACTTCATTATAACAATTATTGCCAATTGAGTTTCCCACAAGAGTTAAAGCACATGTTCTTAACCATTAATCTCAATCAAATTATATATATGTTTGTGTGTAAAGTTCATTAATAGATGAAATGGCCCTTTTCTGAGCAGTTTTCTAGTGAGTTTTGATCAAAATATGGAATTTTTTTATTTTTTATTTTATTTTATGCTTAAATCATATATTTTAAGTTGTTTAATTTGCAAAGATCCAGTGCCTCAAGGGTTTTACAAGGCACTAATCCATTTAGGCATTCTAAAATGCATTTTAAAAATAATAAATCACAATCTTGCTAGAAATTGTATTATTAGATATATTTCATCTATTAATTAAACTATACTATATATGTAGTTGTTGACTTGACCTAAATAAGATTTAAACCTTGAAATTTATGATTTACATAATACTTCATAATAGGGAAATCCCCAATTTATATACTAATGTAAATTTTTGGAAACCAATTATAATATCATATATTTAAACATATATTCATATTTTTTTATAAAATTATAAAAAATCTAATTAAACTTGGTTTATTTAAATCATATATTATTACCCCATACATACATACATATATTATTTTAACATCAAATATAATAAAATCAATGTATACTCCGTGAAACCAATTTTAATTATCTAAACTATTTATTGGGCAAGATAGAAATATAAAACACATTTGCAAAGGTGTTTGGCTGATTTGTAAAGATCACCTCATCCTCTCGAGCAAAACTACATCGCAAAGATGGTTGAGGTATATCATTTTCTAACATGTCCCTGTTTCTAATGTTTTAATATTAGATTATTTAGAAATAAAAGTTAATGTTTTAATATTAGATTATTTAGAAATAAAAGTTAAATTAAAGAGAAGTCTAGAAGTATTTTATTTAAGAGCTATTTAATAATAATTTTTTAGTCTAAAATATTGAAGATACTCTAAATATATTATTAGTGAGACTGATTTATATATTATTGGTGCGAGCGATTTCCAAATATAAAAAGTTTATAAACTTTAATGAGATATTTTAAAATTCATTTAATAATTTAAAAAACAAATCGTATAAAAACTTAAAAAATGCGGCAGATGGTCTTTTCCCTTCACCCACACATCTTTTGAAAACAATGGTTCCTGGCAAATCTTTCAACAGATGTGTAGCAAATCAAGCACGGATGGCAACATATGCAATTCTTTGGTAAATGGAGGATAACATCAATGCCTTTGGCATTTAACTCCATGCGATGAAAAGCTACTACCTCTGTCCGTGCAGCTCATGCATGTATGGTGATGGTTTTCATAGATTATGGTTAAACAGAAAGCTTGTATAGAGCACAAGCAAGAAGTCAAGTCAAGTATTCACATTGCGAAAAACTGTGACAAAATTAAAACCTCAAGCCGCATTAGAGTACAGTAATGTAACTTCCTATCAAAACAGAGAATGCGAAACAGAGAAACACGAGTAATCATAGAAAAACATGGCAGATAACTGCGCTGAGTTTTGTGGGCAATATATATACGCTGTAAATATTGACATGAGGAATCTATTTTGTGCATAAGCCATGGCAACTGCTTATAACTAACAGTGAAACGTTTAAACTTATATTTAAAGATAGATTGCAGTGGCTGCAGGGTCTTAATCCCGAATACCATGTTTTTTCTAATCTGAAGGATTTAAATGTCATGACTGCAATTAGAATCATGAGTATGATGATACCGTCCTTCCTTACTTACTTCTGGGATCTCCTTGAAATCATGGATGGCGGCTTGCTTTAAACAGATTCAAGAGATGAGCTTCCAGGTCGTCAGGTGTGTACTGAATATATCTCTCAGAGTGTCCGCCATTTTCCAAGGACCCCCTGAATCTGCCTAAAAAGGACCGAAAGGTTGGTATCATCTTCTCTATGATGGACTGCCTAAGCTCCCTTTGAAGCTGCACATCGGGCACCATCCAAGCTGAATGCTTCCTGAGCACATCCTCAATTCCATGATTGCAACCCTTGAATTTATCCTTGAGGGCGTGTTGTGACATCTCACTCACAAGAGTCCCCTCATCTCTCAAACAATCGAGGACCTTCATCCAGGCCCGTCGCTCGTAATTCGCCGCATACTGCCTCACCTAGCTATGATTCTTGGTCAACCGGGCATGCCCTAACAGCCTTAAAAGCTCTGAATGCTTGATCTTCTGGACAATGTAATTAAGATTGTTGATGAGAAAAAGGTATGAGAGGGCAACATCCTTGTAGAGCTTAGATGTTTTATCTAACTCACACTGCAGAATGATGATAATCCAGCCGAGTCTCACGGACAGAACAGATGCCGGGCTGCCCTGTTCTTCACCATCCCAATCCTGGTCTTCAAACAACCCCATGAGACCATTAGGCAACGCCTTGGGGATATCCATGGGGGCATGAACTGTAATCTTCAGGAGGGCCTCCTTGTAATCGGACATAAAACTCAGATGATTCATCACATACCTTGTAAGTGGATGAATTGTCCCGCCAGGAATACGGATCTTTGAGTTCTCCCGGTTGACTGCATTTTCGAATTCTATAAAAATTCCCCGGGCTGCCTCCCCAAGCCGGACGAGGACGCCAGAGGCCTGTGTCCTCACGCCTACACAACATTGCTGGCAATATACGGTGTCTATGTCGGGCATAAGCTTCGACAGAGAGTCATACATGTCCAGCATCCCGAAGAGCCTGTCGCTCGATTTTCTGTCCATACCTAGTGATTCCCCAACACCTAGCAGCTTCATAGTCGGTTCCTTGGCTACCTCTGCAAAACACAAATCCCTGACGCGATTAAACCCAGCAAAGATCCCGTGGCAGAGCCGTTTCTCACTTGCGAACAGAATCCTCACTGTAATTTTCATATTGCGAATCCAGGTCTTGATTTTACTGTCAAGAATTGCCCCCTCCGTCTTGTGCACGTGGCCCTTGCCCAGCTGCTCAACGCCAGTTTTGTACAGACACTCTTCAATTACAGACTTTCTGGTCAGCCTGTAGATTCGAACGCACTCTTTCGCATACCCAGAGGTCACCATGCGCTCTGCTATGCTGCGAAGATCGTGCTCGGCATCGAGCGGGATCATGTCGATTTCGCAAATCTCGTCGGCATTAGAATTCCGACCTCGACTCTCACTGCCGCTGCCGTTGCTCCCGTCTTCTTCCGTCGACCCGTCGTCCGACAAGCCATCTTCCGGCGCCAAGTTCGGCTTGACATTCGCTGTCAGAATTCGGTGAAATTCCCTCTGCAGGCAGACCATCGACATCTCCATGAGCCGCTGCGCGCGCACGAGCATGGCCGAGCTGCTGTCCGTTACCAACTGATTTTCCATCAGATGACAGAGATCGTCCACGGCAGCCAGATACTCGCGGGCTTCTTCTCTTCCGCCGTGGAACAGCGGCTGCTTCTGGGACTTCAAATCTCTTCCAGAGATCACTCTATCGGCTGAGGCCAATTCGGCCTGCCAGTCGGCGGATGCCCGAGGTGTGTGGCCGGGATTCTGATGCCTCATGGCAGAAGGGCGGTTGTCGGAGGTGGGGAGGATTGTGTTCATATCTCTAGTCATGTTGTCAGAGGTGCCCAGAGATTTCAGCAGATGATGTGCAGGGGCCACTATTGTTTCTTCTCCTGCTACTGTTTCTTCTGCCAGGTATAATATCAACTGACTAACCGGAATGCCTGGAGTCGTGGGAAGGGAGAAATCTTGGTTACACAGAAATAATAAAACCCGCCCACAAATACTGAGTGAATACTCAAGTCTCTCTGGATGTTAACATAGAAATCCTGCGTATGAACCCCAGAATGGAAAATGAGAATTTATTATCCAAAGCCTAGAAAACTCTGAGATGGTGATTCACCCGCTTGGTTCTCTATTTGAAGACCTGTAATGGGTGGACGTCGCGATTCTAGATATGACCATTTTTTAATTGACCAAAATTCTCTTCGCTCCTTGAATTCGGCGGCGCCTCTATTTTGAGGCGACTTAGTCCGTGATTCTTATCAAAAGTGGGGGGGAATTGCAGTGCCTGACAGCGCTTCTTTGAGTTCCTCAAAAGAATAGGTTCTAGTAAGCCCCACCGCTGCTTATGCTCCCCAATCAATTGATGGTTTTTAGATTTATAAATAACTGCTTATGAATTTGAATGTTGCTTAAATAATAATAGTAGGGCATTTCGCTCCCGAATGAAATGGTCTCCGCATCGGTACATATCAGAAGGGAGGTATCTTACCCTCTTTCAGGTATATTTAGAGGCAGATCTAAACCTTGTGTCTGGATGAGGGAACTGGTTAAGACGTAAGAGACTCATAAAACTCGTTATTATAGTTCGATGGATAGACTCGATTTAGTAGGGGCCCCTTTTCTATATAAGAATTCGAGAAATGATTCAGTAGGTGACATGCTCTTCTCCGTTTATCGGGCAAAACGGGCAAACAACCTTGAGAATGAACTGTACCCGTACACGGAGGAAGGTGTGCCCGTAACGAGATCGAGAGATAGATAGGGCCATATCGTATTTGAAAGCACTCAACCCAATGAATTTCAAAAGGATTGCTTGGAATTAAGAAAGCGAACACGTCGAAAGTTGCTCAACCTGTCCTTGACTTTTGAATTCAGGCGCTCAGGCCCAAGCTGGCTTGATTGACAAATCTATTCGGACACGAAGAGAACTGTGAAGTTGACTTTATTAACCACTGAACGAACCCGTCAGCAGCTATCTTCTTAGAGATCGATCCAATGAGAAAAAAACAAAATAGAATATACACAAAAACTATTTAAAATCAGAATCAAATAAGAATCAGAATGGTTCATGGCTTCTAATTTTTATTTTTTTTTAAACACATTGAACGGGTCAGTTCAATTTTCACACGTAGAAAATTGGAAAGAAAAATACATTGGTAAAAGAAACTTACATTCCAATACCGATGTGCACATCCAAATGTCAACCAGCATTAATGCTAATCACTGAACTGTGAAATTTCCTTTCCAAAGAAGGTTGGGGCATTCTGGATCTGAGGATATTTGGGAAAGCTTTAATTTGCAAGTTTTTTTTAGGGTATTTTTGGGGAGGGTCTATAGAGCAACACAATAAAGAGAAAATATATAGCAAATAAAGGCATTGCTCACTGGTTCAGGATGGGTAAGATTGGTGTTGTTTATGGATCTGTAATTTGGTTGAGTTTCTATAAAATCGAAAAATTCTTCCTAAAAAATTTGGTTTGGAGCTTTCAATCTGGGTACAAGATCCTCATTGGAATTGATCCGATTATGGGAGTGGGAAAGACCAGGAATATATTTCAGAGGCTTTTGAATTTCTTCCATAAAAAGGGGTACTTCTCCTTAACAGTCGAGCCTGCCTCCGCATTAGGGTTTACTTATTGGGTGGGGGGGCTAGATTGGGAGCCCCTCCGGTCCTTTCAGTATCATATATCTCAGCAGTTGTGGTGTGGACTTGCTGCTCATTTTGGTTTCCCCTATATTTCTCATGCCTTTATAATAGAGGCTTTTTTTGGATGGAGCAGACAAAAGGCATCATGGAGCCCTGTCATTCTTCTTGCTCTTTGGTTTATTTGGAAGTAGAGGAATTATAGTATTTTTCAAGGAAGATCAGATCCTTTCTCGGTAGTATATGATAACCCTCGAATCTCGGGCAGACGTGCACAATGGTGCGAGTGCCCTGTGCACGACGACGGACGTGTTTTCGACGATGGACGAACCTCCGACACTTGGATGACGAACGATGGCGGGCAGCATGTGACGAAAGATCGTCACATGTGCGACATAAGAACACGACGAGAGCACTTAGGCCCGGATATGACTAAGTGTTGGACGAAATATTTATGTACACGAAAACATGTGTTATAATGACTTATACGCATAAGGAAATATGCGTGGAGTAATAAGGAAATATAACATATGGTTTGAAAGCATATATATAAATATGTGTGGAGGAATAAAATATAATATAATCCATGAGCATGTTACATGGCTTACGTAAGGGTAAAGCATGTAATGAATATGGGCTTATATATATTATGTACATGGCCTATATGTATGTTAATGGAGGATGGCCATGAATAAAGCACCCCCATTAAAACATAAGAAGGACGTACATGTAATGGAGAATAAAAATAATATAAAGTAAAAATACATGGACTCATAATATGTCGGCCATGAAGCATGTGGGTGAGCACACATGGATAAGACAAAACCGACATGATTTATGGGGCATGTATGACATATATGTGGGCTTTACATGTAAGAAGATGGGGTCGGTCGTGAGTGGAGCACACCCCCTTTAAACGCATGAGGAAGCATGAGGCTCATTTGAACATCATGGACTTTCGCTCATATGCCTCTTCGCATAAGGATAAGGGAGATATGCGAAGGCCCTTAAGAAATGCGCATTTTCTATGGAGGAGCATGAGGCTCATTTGAACATCATGAACTTTCGCTCATAAGCCTCTTCGCATAAGGATAAGGGAGATATGTGAAGGCCCTTAAGAAATGCGCATTTTCTATGTGCATAAAGGAGAAGGGTGATTCGTACATTTCAAATTTGGATTATGTAGGAGGTGGCTCGGTTGAGGAAGGTTTATGCACATGGTATTATGCAGGATTGTGAGGAGCGTGTGGAGACCCGTTCTTGGGCAAAGGTGCATAATGGTGCATGTATAACGTTGGGTTGTATAAACGGTTGGATGCAGAATTGTATGAGTATCTTGGGTGACTAGTGTGAGTACCCGCTCATAAGCAAAGGTGCAGAATTGTGTATGTTTGAGGCTTCTCATGCCTTGTTGTATTATTCTTAAGTGTTGGCCGTGGACATTGCCCGGCACACTTGTTGTATTATTGAAGAAATTTTGATATAATATATTGTGGGCAGACTTTATCGGGAGTTGCCCCTCCCATTCTTGAATGTTGTTTGCAATCTGTTATTCGGTTTAATTGCATATGAATGTTAAGAATGGTTTATGAAGAATTATAAAGATTAACGCTTTTACATGGTTATGAGATAACGGTTAAAGTATGTTAATGTCGGTTAAGGCGTAGTCCATATGTGCAGTTATTGAACAATAAGCGTACACGGTGGTGCCGCACCCGACCAATAAGAAAAAAAAAGATTGGGGGCGTGACAGATGGTATCAGAGCGTGTTCATGACAGGTGAAGCTGGTTGGAACCGGGTTTCGTGGAGTAGTGCAGACGGTACTACGTGCTGGACATACAATTTGGACACTTGTCAAGTGGGACTGTGTATGGACAGGGATACACGGTTTGGGCGTTTGGACGAAGTACGAGCCGGGGAAGACGAAGAACAAGGCATGGCAAGTTTGGAAGAAGGCGAAAGGAAGCTCTTGCTTACCTTATACAGGTTGAAGCGGTTAATGAAAGAGCATCCCCGAATTTGTGACGAGCTTGCAGTCTTGGAGAAGAACGTTGAAGATGAACTTCTTCAACTTGGTTGGGCAATGGAGCAAGATCAGGTTGCAGATTGCATGACCGATGATGTTGCAGACGTGACTATGACCGAGGATGGACTTGAACTTGATCACGTTGGACCACGATCGGGCAGTTTGCATACATGTATAGAGGAAAGTACTCTCGTGGAGAGACCTCATGATGATAATACATGTGTTCCATTTGGGCATTTGGTGGATGGACCATGTGCAGGGAGAGGCAAAACCAGTTTGCCTATGCTAGAGGACATCTTACCATGGGTGTTCATGAGGGAACCTTGTATGGAAAAACAAGGATTGTTGATGGTTGCAGGACTTGTTGGGGTTACTTGTGACCTTATGATGAGAGGTGCAAGGACCCGTGACAAGGGTGGAACGTGATGATCGTTGCAGATGACTGGGTCATGCTTTAGCCACATGGCTAAGTGCCCGGCATGACTCATGGACAGTTGAAGAGGGCATGCACTTGGTGATGTTTTGGGTGGACTTCTCATGGCCGAGACCAAGAGCAAGTCTTGGTGACACTTAGGTGGAGGAGCCATGGTGAAGAAGACTCATGACATGATGAATTGATGATGAGGTTGGTGACCGAGTTCACTAAACCGAAGATGGCAGCTTGGATGAGGATGGCCGATGGTTGGATGAGTCTACTTGGTTGGGCTACATGGACAACCTAGTCATGGACATCAGGTTGGAGACTTAGATGGAGTTATGAGCGACTATGGAGCATTCCTATTACATGGAGAGCTGAGGCATCTTGCAGGGACCTTGTGGCCGAGACTTGTATGCTTGCTGAGATGTTGGTTGGAGATGGCTTATGGTGCTCATGATGACATGAGATGATCGTGACCTTAGGGACTTCATGTACGGTGGACGTGGAGATCTGATGCATTGAGGAGCTGAGGCCGATGCATACTTCCGACTTTGATGCAGTATGGGCTGCATACTTCCAAGTACATGCATAGGATCATGGCTTGGAAGAGTGACTTGATGTGGAGGATCGATGAGACACTTTGAGGTGATGGGATCACGATGATGATGATGATGCCTTGGTGGCACACTTGGGCATAGGTTGAGCCGAGACTCAACTACTTTACACTTATGGATGATGTTGGGATTGATGTGGCTAAACTTCATATAGCACATTGATATCAAACGTCATGGACATGTTGCAGATGGGATGAGGACGACTTCATGGACCTGAGCATGGATTACTTATGAGGATGGAGTCTTGATCGAGTCAGGATGTGACAAGGATGCTTTGAGGAACGACTGATGGTGGCATGAGGATGTGCATTCTCATGGTTTGGGCGTGAAGGTTGGATTAGCTACCCAACTAGTTCAGACATGGGAGCTAGAAGTGCGCAGAGAGATGTTGGCATCATGTTGGAGTATCAAGGCAACAGTTCACATGAGGATGACATATGGATTGAGATGACTTCCTGTTGATGATGATCTTGGTGGAGAGCTACCGAGATGATATGTTGTCGAGGACAATAACGATTTCAGGTGGAGGAGGATGTAACGCCCTCGGATCTCGGGCAGACGTGCACGATGGCGCGAGCGCCCCGTGCACGACGACGGGCGTGTTTTCGACGATGGACAAACCTCCGACACTTGGACGACGAACGACGGCGGGCAGCATGTGACGAAAGATCGTCACATGTGCGACATAAGAACACGACGAGAGCACTTAGGCCTGGATATGGCTAAGTGTTGGACGAAATATTTATGTACATGAAAACATGTGTTATAATGACTTATACGCATAAGGAAATATGCGTGGAGTAATAAGGAAATATAACATATGGTTTGAAAGCATATATATAAATATGTGTGGAGGAATAAAATATAATATAATCCATGAGCATGTTACATGGCTTACGTAAGAGTAAAGCATGTAATGAATATGGGCTTATATATATTATGTACGTGGCCTATATGTATGTTAATGGAGGATGGCCATGAATAAAGCACCCCCATTAAAACATAAGAAGGACGTACATGTAATGGAGAATAAATATAATATAATATTAAAACATGTACATGGGCTCATATATGTTGGCCATGGAGCATATGGGTGAGCACATATAATAAAATGGGTGAGCACACATGGATAAGACAAAGCCGACATGATTATGGGGCATGTATGACATATATGTGAGCTTTACATGTAAGAAGATGGGGTCGGCCATGAGTGGAGCACACCCCCTTTAAACGCATGAGGAAGCATATATATGTGGAGGAGCATGAGGCTCATTTCAACAACACACTTCGCTCTTCACTCCTCTTCGCATAAGGACATGAAGGATGTGCGAAGGCCTCATGAAATGCACATTCTCTTATGTGCATAAATGAGGAAGTCACAATCACATATTTCAGGATTGGGTTATGTGGAAGGTGTTCGGTTGAGGAAGGTTGTGGCACATGGTATTATGCAAGATTGTGAGGAGCGTGTGGAGACCCGTTCTTGGGCAAAGGTGCATAATGGTGCATGTATAACGCTGTTTTGTGCCTTGTTGTAATATTTATAAGTGTGGCCTCAGGTTTACGCCAGGCACACTTGCATTGTAATATTATTGAAGAAATTCTGAAATAATATATTGTGGGCAGACTTTACCGGGAGTTGCCCCTCCCATTCTTGAATGTTGTTTGCAATTTGTTACTCGGTTTAATTGCATATGAATGTTAAGAATGGTTTATGAAGAATTATAAAGATTAACGCTTTTACATGGTTATGAGATAACAGTTAAAGTATGTTAATGTCGGTTAAGGCGTAGTCCATATGTGCAGTTATTGAACAAATAATCGTGCACGGTGGTGCCGCACCCGCCCAATAAGAAAAAAAAAGATTGGGGGCATGACACTTCCAAAACTGGCAAGAAGCTAAAGTCTTATGCTAGAGGAAGTGTCCCAGATTGCCAACTGAAGGCATGTTCAGGCATCTTTGTCTCTAGCTACAACTCTGAAACTGGTGTGGCAAGTTATGGCTCAGACTCGCTTGATGTGACTTTGAAGCTTGTAGATGACCATCATTTCCCCCCCTGTCAGATACAAGGTGAGAAGATGGAGAAAACTCAACTGCAAGATTGTTCAATACTCTGGAACAAGTTCTGACATGTGTTTAGAATATCTTCTTGGCTGTTGATGCCCATTGCCAAGAAGCGATCCATCCAAGATGAATCTTTGTTCTTGCAGGACGTTTGTTTCTGAAGCATCTGTGTGAAGAATGGCTGGTTTTATGACAATGCTTACATGGATGAAGATCAAAACAATGATCTTTCAAATGGCCAACTCAGTCACAGTGTTGGCATTTTACAATCTGTTGTTGTTGCTATGGAAGAGGAGTAGAATCTGGAACAGCGGGAGGTGAACTGTCATGAGGTGCAGGTGAACTGTCATGAGGAGCAGGTGAACTGTCATGAATGAATCCAGCACTCTGAAACTAAATGGGCTTGGCGTAGTCTGGAACATGAAAGGACAAATCCTTGTCATATCCAAGACCAGTTCTGTGCTTGTTGTGGACAAGCTGTTCCCAAGGTCTGATGATGGGCTTGGGAAGTGCAGACTAAGTTTCTGCATCTGCATGTACAACTACTGCTTTATTGGGCACTGGATCTAAATGAACTTCAACAATATTGTCTTGCTGTTTATGGGAGTCTGTTTCATTGTTCTGAACATAAACAGGTTCAAAATGATGACTCCACTGTTTTAGTTCTTCTTGCTGTAGCTGAGTTTCAAGCTGTAAAAAATCAATGTTTTTATGTACATCTTGTAAACAACTATGAATATCGGTGAGAAAATCTTCGCTGATTTTGACTATATTATCTATAGTAGAGTATTAGATTGTCCAGTAACTCTAATATTTCATCAATTCGAACCATTTTTCTTCAACAAAATTTTACTCCCTTTTGTGAAATGACTTTCTTGTCCAACAAATATCTTTGTCCAAATATGCTCCTTGTAGAGCTTTTAAAACCTTTAAAAGAATTCTAGCTCTGCTCCTTGGCTATCGAAAGAGCACCATCATCAATAAATTTCTAAAGATAATCGATCTTGTGAATGAATGCAAGGATCTTGCAGTGCTCAAAGAAGTAAAGAAGTGCTGCCACGTGGTGTTCCCCGCTGTTAAACCCAATCAATAGAGCAGCCCTGGGCCTTCAACTCACTTGTTGCCGTGATCTAACTTGTTCAACTCTCTACAACATGACACAAGTGCAATCAGTCCTTCATCTGTGACTCCAGTACACTTGTTCAAGCTTAACTCCCTCAAAGACTTGCAGCTTTTCCAAACTTACTCCAATGTTGTGCTGGAAATTACACAACCATCAAATTTGATTGTTTGTAGTCTGTCACAATTTTGGAAAAAGAGCATTAGAAATTGGTATGCAGTAGGAAAGAGTAAGTTGACGCAAGTTTGAGGAACCTCTTGCAATGGAAATTATTCCCGTGCAGCTAACATTCCGACACTTTGAAACATCAAGTCTCTGTGAGTAAGAGAGATCAAGATTACGTAACTCTTTACATTTCACAACAACAAGCTCAACTCCAAGATCAGTGACCCCCACGCACCACCTAAGATTCAAAGTTTGAAATGTACTACAGCTGGCAGCAATGCATCCAAGATTAAGGCTAAAAGCCTCGACGGATGACTTTAGGAAATGTATACATCAAATGGTATTCACTGTTCAATTTTCATAGGGTTTCTTGATGTCTACTCTGCGTTGAATATTTGAAGAGCGTACAGGAACATTTCTTGATGTTCAACATCTTGGTTACCAAAAATTGTCTGAGCTTGTTGCATCATACAGTCACCTTGTATTAGTGAACAGTTCTGGCCCTGGACACGTTCTTGATTCGCCTCTTGCAATGGTCGATCTTAAAAGCGAATTGCTACCTTCTATGCCTGAGTCTTCAATAAAAGCAAAAGCCGAGTCTCCTTTTCAAGAGCATGGTATGAATCTACGCATTAGCAAACCCAAGTTCAGAAAGCTTCAGGTGAGCTTCCGCATAGTCAGCAAAGAAAGCGTCTTCGTCTTGTGCATACAAGCAGTGCCTATCCTATCGTGGAGACCAACCGTGGATAGAAGAGCATAGTGCGCACAACGATTGAGAGAGTATTCAAACTACAACATTCATATGACTGTGTAATGAACAACAGATGCAGCGTAATATTAACAACAGAGATAGCGCGGTATTAACCTGGAGGTGGATGCAATCTACAGATTGCTCTTTGAAACTTCCGACGTGGATCAACTTGGACCTGAGCTCAATATGTTGGGCATTAAGGTTACGACTTAACTGGTGGAGGAAGTGCTGAAGAACTCGTACAAGGCGGGTGAAGCGACCCTCAAGTTTTTCCATTGGTTTGTTAATCTGCTTGGGAGCAAGCACAACCCTTATGCCTGGAATCTGCTTGTTGATGTTCTTGGCAATAACAAGATGTTCGATGCAATGTGGGATGCAGCAAAATCCATGAAGGCCGATGGGATTCTCTCCCGCCAGACCTTTGCTACTATTTTTACTTCCTATGCAGTGGTAGAGAAGGCGAACGAGGCAATGATGACTTTCGAGGCGATGATGACCGTTTCAACAATGGTTCATGACATATGTCAATGGAACAAGCTTCAAAGCAAACGTTACATAACCTTCAACGCAATTTTAACAGCTTCTCAAACGATTTAGGATCAACGGAAGTTCAACGCTTCATTCCAATAATTAATCAATACATGGAGACCTTTT
Organism: Pinus taeda; assembly: GCA_000404065.3. Lineage (NCBI taxonomy): Eukaryota > Viridiplantae > Streptophyta > Pinopsida > Pinales > Pinaceae > Pinus > Pinus taeda. The sequence goes on from APFE031378162.1 coordinate 155,637, forward strand.
ATATCAACCCACGAACATGGATTTCAACGCACAGTGAATCACATACTATGAATCGAATATTTACACTATGAATTGAATTGCACCATTCATATACACCATAAATCGAATAGCATACTATGAATCGAATCACGCCTTTCTACTGCCTGTCATTCATTCCATTTTATTGCAGAATGTACCAATGCGTAGATCAAGTTACATATTTCACGCACCAAATTAGTTGTTAATTGTTTGAAACTATTTAGAGCACAAATGGTGAGTAACACCAATGAAACAAATTTTACAGGGAGATAAAGAGAAAACTGTGACGCTTAATTAAAATGAATGCCATTAAAATTTCTGACTGTGAGTAACAGAACGTTCCAGCAATTCATTTCTGAAAGGTAACGGGCAACCTCATAATTCTCAGGACGGTCCTCATACTCCACATGGGACTGTAGCAGAGCGCAGGTAATGGCAGGCACTCAACGTATTCAGATGAACAGGGCGCAGGTCTTATAAATAGAATATGGCAGAAAATGGTTATAGAGAGCGCGCAGAGCATAGGAAAGAATATGGCGCAGAATGAGGAATACAAAGCTCAATAAGGTGGAAATTCTGATCAACTCTGATTAGGAGAAAGACAAAACTGACATGTATATAGAGACCACAAAACAAGTGGCTCAAATTGATGCAGGACCAGCAATCGCCCGCTCTGATACCATGTTAAACACACATGGACAACAAAGGAATATGAAGGATAAATCATGAGAGTACAATTTTTATTAACAAATGATTTACATTTATAGTACAATATGTGACCGTTGGGTTTCACATCCCAAGGTCTCTTGGACTCCTTTTGTCCATTCGGCTTCCACATTAACCCATTGAGGATTAGGTGTCCAACACTAATGACAAATTTAGCACAACGAAACTTATAAAACTAACAATTAGATGATGCACACCACACAAAATTTCTGCCCAAAAACTCAATTCTTATTAGTCCTTCAACAAGAATCTAGGGCTCTTGTACAAGGGAAAATGACCCTCAATGAAATTACATATACAACAACCGTGAATTTGATCCAATAGATGAAGCCCTACATCCATCCTCGATCTGGCCGATTTGGATCTCCTTTGCTTCTCCGTGCTCTTTCCTCGGACCTGGCACAACTAAGTATCTCACTCATAGTAAAATTGCAATATTACTTATGTAGATATCTTGCTTACTTGAGAAGATCTCTCTCTTAATGTCACGTGCCCCTACATTTCTTTCTGCTCTTTCTTAGGGCCTCTTGGCCCTTCACAAGCCCTCTCGGCCCTCTTGGGTTTGAGGCCTACTCAGTCTTCTCCTCCAAAAGATGCTCTCTTGCTTATTTCCTTCCATGGGTACCCTCGGCGTTTAAGGGGTTTGAGGACTACTCGACCTTCTCCTCCACTAGATGTTCTCTTGTTCACCACCTTCAACAGGCTCTCTCAATCCTCAAGGGGTTTGAGGCCTACTCGACCTTCTCCTCCACAAGATGCTCTCTTGCTGACCACCTTCCATAGGCCCTCTCTATTCTCAAGGGGTCTAAGGCCTACTTCACCTTCTTCTCCACAAGATGCTTTTCTCTCTTACTGACCACCTTCCAGAGGTCCTCTCGACCCTCAAGGCGTTTGAGGCCTATTGACCTTCTCCATAAGATGGTCTCTTGCTGAAAACCTTCCACAGGCCCTCTCGACGCTCAAGTGGTTTGTAATATCCCAAATGGGATATTTGGCTAGTTTTGCGGAAATCGGGGTTTACATGCTGATACAATAAATAACTGAGATGGGACATTGGCCTCAAGAATATGCTCCAATGCTGTACTGGCCCTCCAAAACTGAACTGAAATGTCATTGCTAAGCTCTCCTGTGAATTCTGGATGAATTCACCAAGGGGAGATGGGTACTTGCCCAATATCATTGAATTACCCGAGGGTTTTTGTGTTGGGGCTACCAATGAAGTAGAGAACTGGGTTCTCAACCTCTCATACAAGAAGAAATATCAAATCCAAGATGTCCTCTAATGGCCTCCTCCTGCTCTTTTTATAGAACTGATGGACCCCTTTAGAACCTCCTATTTTATTATTATTTTAATCATTGAGCACATTTCCCTATTTTTATTTCAATTAGAATATCTTTTTAATGTGCGAAAATGGTAAATTGGCCACCATACCTCCTCAAGCCATAGAAACTCATTTCTAACCATCCCATCTTGTAGATCTTCTTGTTCCGGATCCGACAAGCTATTATACTAAGGTGTTTTGTCAAATATTCCTCTCGGAATGCCACATTAAGCGTAATAAATTGAGTCAGGCCCATTAATAACTTTGTTTTTTGAAAGTTGTCGGAATGCAATAGAACAAAAGGAAAACTGTGCGGATGATGGAATATACCAAGCGAATGCCGTCAGACCTCATAAAAACTCCTCAAAACCCCTCCAAAAGCCCCTGGGCCCGTTGATAGAGTACACCAACCCTTGTGATCTAGCTGCCTCCAACCCTGGAAGTCCATCCTGACCATGCCGTAAGGGAAACCAGAAAAAGGAACATGACAAATCCTCTTGACCCAAGATTGCTTGCCCTCAAGCAATCCATATTTGTCGACCAATCTGGCGGTCCTATGCAACTGAGAATCAATACCTGGATCCCATACAAACCATCGAGTGATACCATACCTCCATGCCACCCAACCAAGAACAGATCCCATAATGCCTGGATCCCAGACTAAATGTTGGATCATCTTTCCATCAACAAATCCTCTTGGATCCCAATGCCACCATGGACAATCATCAACACCCCCATCCCATGGCTCTAGTTGTGCTCTGTCTCCATCTATAACTGCTGCTTCCTCAACAGAATACCAACTCATCACCTCTCTCTAGTCTAACCTCTAATTCAATCCAATGCCAATCCCATTCTCCTAATGCTGGGATGGAATGCTGAAGAGCTATCGACCTGTAGGCTGTATCCCATTGCCATTCGGAGCATGTAGCATCTGTCATGTCTAAGGGTCCCTGCTCCACTATGACCCTGACTAAGAATATTGTACCATTAATAGGATACCAACTCATGATCTCTCGCCAATCTAATGTATGGACACATGTGCAAGGAATAAGTCTACTAGGTTGATACTAGTCCATGCTCAACTCCTGATGCTTGCCCAGTCAACGAACAAAATTTGTCCAAGATATCTTGCCCCTCTCCGTACAATGGGCAAAAGTGGGCAAGCTGTGCTGTAAGCCTTGTCTATGTACTCCTGGAGAGGGCTGCCGCCTAAAAATGCCGCAGCTTTGCTAACTATCACTACATCTGTTTGCACCTCATCCATGGGTAGACCCAAAGATGGATTCACTGCCATCTCCCTGGTCTGATAGGAAACTCCACGCTCCTCTAGTCCACTAATCTCTTGCAAAACTATTCTATTGGACTCCAGAACCTCATGACGACAAGTGTCTGCAAGAACTATAACTCTGCTGGCTATCTGTGCATATGTCTGCTCCTTGCCAATGGACGACCCCAAGGATGGCTACTCATCCGCCTCTAATATGGGCTCAACATGAGCTTCTAACTGATTCTCTACAAAAGGCTCATCATGTATACTATGCACCTTAAATGACTCATGCGTATGCTGCTCACGTTGAATCATCATGGGTGACTCATCACCCTGGATGTTTCCCATAGGATCCACTGACTGCTCACCATACACATTGGAATATAAACTTGGCCTGCATCAACAACTCCTCATGGCTGCTTATGCTCCCCATAGGCATCCTCGTATGACCCCATGGACTCATCCAAAGAAGAATCCTCATCCTGAAAGTTGGAAGGAATCTCCTCCTGGTCTACCCCCGTCATCTCGTTGGTGTCACTCAAGCATGAGTGGTCAGGTCCCCAAGGTCTCTTGCAAATGAAGCAAAGACCCTTCCTCCTTAGATCATTCTTGCTGCAAGATCCACCAAATCTGAGCAACTCCTCCATGATCAATTGTCTTTTGAACAACCCAATGTTTTGTTCAACCAACCTTTCAGCTAGTTCATAAGCAATAGGTGAGACCAGTGGTTCTCTCCTCCAGATTGTCAACAATCTAGCCCGCAACTCCTTGCAAATGGCATCACAACCTCCCATACATGAAGACAAAAGGGATTGAATATGTGTTTGACTGCGTTAGGATGATGCTTCCTAATACTGAAGAAGCATTGGAACATTTGGAGAATCAGGTCATCACACTCCAAATCAAGCATGATGTCATAAGATCTATCCAGGGCCATGACTTCTAGAATCTCAAGCTTCTTCCCAAATGTAGGACCCTCATTGTTATCCAAATCCTGAAAAGTCTCTACTATCAGTCTGAAGACTCTCCTCATTATGTCATCACTGTAAAGAGGTATAGGTGTGGTCAACATCATGATACTGCTGAGACAGGAGGCAACAGGAAGTGTGATCCCTTCACAAGGGTACTCTAGGAACTTGTTTTGTATTAGGGCAAGCATAACTGATTTTATGGCCCAAATTAAGTTTTTACCATCTAATTGGTGCACCTTGGAGAGGAGTGAAGCAAGTTCTTCTAGTTTGAGAAGGGCTTTCACTGTGACCCTCATGTGTTTCAAATCTGCCCCAAATTTAAAGATTTTGTGTCCCAACTCATGCTCTTTCTGTGGTTGTTCTTGTTGTAGAATAAAAAGTATCCCCATGGAAAGGGATTGGTTGATGGTTGCTACTAGTTTATTAAAGGAGATTATGAATGGTTCATCCATGTTTTAGCTAAAGAATGACAAATACAGTAAGCTGACTCATACAAGACTTTGACAATACAACAAAAGTATACAATAATATGTCCAACTGAATTAATACAGACAAACCCCAACAAAGATGAGACTCCAAACCTCCACTACCAAATCCTTGGACAACTGCAATACTTCATCTTTTCTACAAATTTGCCTCAAACCCTAATTGCAACTTAAAACCCTCTCATTCAACCTAGTGATGAACAATTAAAGCCACAACTATACTTACACACTGTCACTCAATAGCATATATCAAAATTCTGCAAACATCTCACTCACCTGATACATCAACAAGGTTCAACCTCATCATGGCATACTCTGGCTATAAGACTCAACAGTAGTACCACTGTATAAACTCTGTGACACAACCAAACCATGCTACAATCAGCTAACACCGAAAACTTTTCAATAATTTTGAACTGCCTTTGGCACAGTTGCACTTAGAATCTTGGTTATACAATAGAAATCCTAGACAATAAGAGGCAATCGAGTGCATGATACTAGGGATATACTCAGACTCACGAAGTCGAGCATCGCATCTTAACTAAGTCCCCTGACACGGGGATTCGGGACACGTAGGATTCGAGATTCGTGGTGTCGGATTCGGACACGCTGACCCTCCGGAACAAGACACGTTAGGACACGTTATATATTATTTTATTAAATATATATATATATATATATATATTATATATATATATATATATATATATATATTAAAAAATTAGATATTATGATATTTCTTACACAAATTTTAATATTCAACATTTCAAGAGTTTTACTTTTAATAGAGTGACAAATTTTTTAAACATTTCAAGAGTTTTACTTTTAATAGATGATCGAATAATATATTATGCAGAAATACGTTCTATGACTATCTAGTTGGCACCGGCCCTTGCCCTTGGTGAATAAATATTTCACATGCAAATGCAAGGTTGAGTGGTGTTTTATCTAATATGTAATTAAATAACACAATAAATTCAAATAAAATGCGGTTCGTCTGGTTGGCGGTGGCCTTTGACCAATAAAAATTAAACGACAGAGGAGGCATGAGTGGTGTTTAAATTAATTAAAATATAATTAAATAAAAATATCTAAAACGCACATGCCATCATCGACGATGTTCTATTTTAATATATAATTAAATAAATAAATAATCAATTAAATAGTTGAAACGCATCATAGGTTTTTTATTTAATATATAAAAAATAACGAAATAGTAAAAACATGTATTGATATGCATACCAGTAATGTGAATTATTATCAACTTGGCAGAGGCATTTGGCTGATCCAAATTGTTTGCTAGAAAGAAAGGAAGGAAAGGGTTACAAACAGAAAGTGGTGCACAATTTGCAGAATGGTGCACACATTTTATATTTTCTTGTTTACGCCTGATCGACCTCCATTGCTGCATCTCTCGCAAACATGTATTCTTACAAACCGACGCCTTTTAACCCCGCGAACAGGCAAAAAATCGTGACACGATTCGGAATAAACCAGGACTCGTTCCAAAAAACCGGACGCGATTCGTTTTTTCCCTGACACGAGCTGACACGACGTGGGGAAAAAGGACACGACGAGTCCTGCCATCATGACACGTGTCAGGACAGAATCGTGTCCGATTCGCGATTCGTCCAGGGTTTTGGACGAATCTGGTTTCTTAGCATCTTAACAATGCTCCAACCAATATCATTCTCTGTCTAGAAAATCCACAACACTTTCTACATATGTATCACTGTTAACTCACTCATAGGCTGATGGTAGCTTACATGCTTACAAGGGCACTTTTTAGCAATGTAGGAAGTAGTACACAATTAAATATTCCTTTCAATAGTTCCAACAATGTAATCACCTCTGTTACGAGATTTGGACTCTTGTAATGACCATACGCCATAGACTTTCTCTGGTGACAACAAATATTTTGCTACAGGGTTTTAAGAATCATGCATCAATTGCCTTATGAGACCAAGTTACGACATTAAATTTATTCAAGGAAAATAGTAGAAATTACAGGCCTTCAGTCCTGTGACGTGATTTCTTTGTTGCTAGAAAACCGTCCTTTCTGACCTCAAGAAATTTTGGTCTGTTTCTTCCAAAGCAGATCCATGAACAACAAAAGATGATATACTCACATCAACGTAGAATCAGATCAAACAACATCATTGTGTTTCTCAATCCATATCTGCAGGCAACAATCGCACTGGTATCCACCTTCGGGCCACTTCAGGAATATTGCTTCAGGTTATAGACGCACACACAGAGTACGCACGTCGATTCCAACGATCACGTAGCTTGACTCGTTCTTAATCGTCTCCAAAGGATACAAAGCGACTTGCTCAGACCATTATGTGCATAAATAATCACGGAGAAGACCCCACTCGTGCTCTCCAACTCATCGGCCACACGCAAAGTATTTGGGACACATGCTTAGTCCACTTCCAATCGCACTCCAGTATGCCAGTTAGATAGCCTCGAGTGATCTGCAGTTTATGTGAAAATTTTTGAATCTATACAAACAAAAATCCTACTGCGGTCACTAGTTTATCATATCCTACTTGTTATTTCATTCAACAAGTTATTTAATTATAAACAATGATGAAAAACACTACTGTAGACTACACTAACATACAGATCATAAACTAAAACAATAGATGAGACAAACACACAAGGGACACCGTTATTTTTGGACAACACGTCCTGGGAAAATCCCAATGCGGGAAAACCGGTGTAGCAGATAGAGGGTTTGTATTATTAAGCAAGCTGAATCTGAGTACAACACGTTGCCTCTCACATCGGCTAACCTTACAGAGAAATCACAGTAGCAAGAAATACATACGAGGGTTTACCTCATTCTCCATATCACAACTGATCCACTGAGTGGCCTGACTCCGGCAAACACTGTGAAATCCCAACGCAATATTTGCATGGGCCAACGTCTTGCCTCTAGGAGACTACGTCACCCCTTTTGTTGGATCAATTTGCTAGAGGAAGACTGCTATTCAGCTCTGCCAGCTCAGGACCTCGCTTCTCCAGCAAAATCTCAAACTTCTGACAAATATCCTGCACTGCCACTGCAAGAGACCCTCTTGGCCTGTGTCAGCGATGCGTGAGCCCCTTCCTGGGTTGCGTAGGCCTTTGTGCTACCTCTCTAATGCTACTGCTGCCTCTCTGTCCAGTACTGTTTAGCTTAGAACTCCTTTCCGATCAAATCTTTGCTTCTGCCCCTCTCACTGCAACTCAGATCACTAGCTCGATTTTCTTAGCAAACCATGCCCCAAAAAAATCGAACTGATTTGATCACTTGGTGTATTTCCAACCGACCCTCAAGCCTCCTCTTATACTTTTCCTGTTGATGAATCAATAGCCGAGATTAAGTCCCTAATCAATGGCTAAGATTAAAACGGACTTGATCCTTGTCTCTTAGAAGCTTCTCACCCATATTTTTATTAATACCCATTAATATTTTTATTTTCCTAAGTTTAGACTTAGGAACCCCAAAAATATTAATTATTTTAATGACTCACAATCCGGGTGGAATTTCTCCAAACGATTTCTGGGTCTTGGAGATCTTATGTCTTCTAGCCCCTCCTCAACAGTTTAGTGGTGTTGACTCCAGGCTCTGTTTCACTCTGATTTCTTTGAACAGTCCTGGCATCGATGTTGACCCAATTCAACGACTCTCACCCATTGACATGTCCAATCTACAATCCATATGCATGAAATCACTTGGATTTTTTTTTTTCTTTCGTTCACTATAGATCACAACACTGGTGATTATCTTTGACAGCTTCAAACGTGCAGTATTTATCGCACGACCAAATCATACAAGTGATAATCATAGTTCACTTGCACCAAAAGTGTGTAATCGACCCCATTTTCTTGGCTAATCTATGATCTGCAACTCCACACAACAACGAACTTGTAATTTTGACTTATTGGTCAACCTTCGTGCACAAACTTATAAATTTTACCATAGCTTATTCTCACGTCGCCTCTTGATCTCAGTCTTTCAGGGGTAGATGTCTCAGCTACCAGATAAAGAATTTAATCTTTTAGGAATTGACCTCCCAAAGAAAGTGGCTATTTGGAAATATGGCAAATGAACTCAATCTCGAGGGAGGACGATTCAGTGCCTATAATTTCCAACACCAACAAACAAATAATACTTCGACAAATAGATTTCTCTTCGACACTTTGAGAAATAACTATAGACAATCTGAAACCCTCAGGCTGTCCGGTTCACCAGCTCTGATACCACTGTAATATCCCAAACGAGATATTTGGCTATTTTTGCAAAAATCTAACTCAACCAAAATTTCTCTAGAAAATTACCATTCAATTAACAAAAGATTGCCATGTAAAATATAACAAATAGATTGCATGCAATTCAATAATAAGATAAGTAGAAATAACCTCAACTTTTATTATAGTAGAAACAGGGGTTTACATGCTGATAGAATAAATAGCTGAGATGGGACAATGGCCTCAAGAATCTGCTCCAATGCTTTACTGGCCCTCCAAAATTGAACTAGAAATGTCACTGCCGAGCTCGCCTTTGAATTCTCGATGAATTTACCAAGGGGAGATGGGTACTCTTCCAATCTCACTGAATCACCCAAGGGTCTTCGTCTTGGGGCTACCAGTGAAGTAGAGAACTGGGTTCTCAACCTCTCATACAAAAAGAAATATCAAATCTAAGATGTCCTCTAATGGCCTCCTCCTTCTCTTTTTATAGAACTGATGTACCCCTCTAGAACCTCCTATTTTATTATTATTTAATCATTGAGCACATTTCCTTGTTTTTATTTCAATTAAAATATCTTTTTTAATGTGGGAAAATGGTAAATTGACCACCATGCCTCCTCAAGCCATTGAAACTCACTTCTAACCATCCCTTCCTATAGATCTCCTCGTTCTGGTTCCAGCGAGCTATTACACTAAAGTGTTCTGTCAAGTATTCCTCCCACTAAAGTGTAATTAATTAGGTCAGGCCCATTAATAGCTCTATTTTTTGAAAGTTGTCGGAATGCAACGGAACAAAAGGCAAAATGTGCAAATGATGGAATATACCAAACAAATGTCATCAGACCTCATAAAGCTCCTCAAAACCCTCCAAAAGTCCCTGGGCCCATTGATAGAGTACACCAGCCCCTGTGATCTAGCTGCCTCGAACATCGAAAATCTATCCTGACCATGCCATAAGGGAAACCAGAAAAAGGAACATGACAGGGTTCGAGGTCTACTCGCCTTCTCCTCTCGAGTATGCTCGACCCTGTTTGGGCCTACTGAGACCTTCTAGCCTTCTTGGCCTTGCTCGGACCTTTCGACCTTCTTGGCCCTCCTGGCCCTTTCGGCCCTATGGGCCCTCTTGCCAAACCACTTGAATGAATCACTTACGCTTGTTCTTATACTTTTCCAAAGGGTGCAATACCATGGGTCAGAATACCATGGGTCATTAGAATACCATTGGTCTATACCATGGGACATCATAATACCATGGGCTATGGGTGCAAAGCTCCGTTCCCCTTTGCTCCACACGTGAGAATACTCTTGATGCTACCCAAGTCATCAACCTTCCCTCTTAGTGAGGGATGTATTCTCACAACACCACCTGGAAGTGGCTCTACCTTTGAACCTGGAACACGTATCTACCCTTGATCCACTGCCACAATTACTCCATATGACACAAAAGAAATTTAGGGACCCTTCTTCAAAGACACTTTTCTCCTAGAAGTCTTCTGCTCCGAAGCGTCCTACATGTCCATCTTGTACCATGACTTCCTAAACTTGTAGGTTGTCTTCCTCTGAGCTGTTTATTCCCTCTAAGACTACTGACTCCCTTTAAAGCCTAACTCCCTTTGACGCCATAATACATATTGTAGGCTTCTTAGCCGTTAAGGTCTCTGCTTGACCTTCACTCTAAGTTTCTCACTTGGATCTCCAATCGCTATCTCAACCCTTTGACCATCTAGATCCTACCTTGTTTGCCCAACTTAGCCAACTCTCTTGGCATGGTTCTTCACAACACTGCTGCTACTTGCACCATATCCTACAACTCTCTCTCAAAGCTATCACCTGTGCAAATCTCATATCTAACTGCCCTTCTCAAGAACCATGCCCTAATACCATGTTAGATTTTGTTCACTAGATTTAGTGCACACACACACCCAATCTGGTAATAGCTTCCTATTAACTTTACACAACCAATGAATTGAAACACACTGATGTGTCTAACTAGAAACAAACTTAGCATAGTGGAAATTATAAAAACAACAATTAGATCATGCATAGTAAACACAAAATTTTAACCCCAAAACACAATTCTTATTAGTCCTTCAACAAGAATCTAGGGCTCCTATACAAGGGAAAATGGCCCTCAAGGAAATTACATATACAACAATTACACTGGATCTAATCCAATAGATGAAGCCCTAGATCCGTCATCGATTTGGCTGATTTGGATCTCCTTGAGTGCTTTGTTCTCTTTTCTCGGACCCGACACAATTGAGTATCTCACTCACAACAAACCTGCAATATTATTCATGCAAATCTCTTGCTTACTTGAGAGAATCTCTCTCTCAATGTCTCATGCCCTTGCACGTCTCTGTGCCCTTGCTTAGGCCCTCTTGACCCTCCATAGGCCCTCTTGGCCCTCTTGGGTCTAAGGCTTACTCATCCTTCTCCTGCACAAGATGCTCTCTTGCTGACTACCTTCCACAGGCCCTCTTGGCCCTCAAGGAGTCTAAGACCTACTCGACATTCTCCACAAGATGCTCTCTTGCTGACCACCTTCCACAAACCCTCTCAGCTCTAAAGGGGTCTGAGGCCTACTCGGCCCTAAGGGGGTTTGAAGACTACTTGACCTTCTCCTCTACAAGATGCTCTCTTGCTGACCACCTTACACAGGTCCTCTTGGCTCTCAAGCGATCTAAGGCCTACTTGGCCTTCTCCTCCATAAGATGCTCTCTTGCCAACCACCTTCCGTAGGCCTTCTCGGTTCTCAAGGGGTCTGAGGCCTACTTTGCCTTCTCCTCCACAAGTTGCTCTCTTGCCAACCACCTTCCACAAGCCCTCTTGGCCCTCAAGGGGTTTGAGGCCTACTCACCTTCTCCTCTTTGGTTTGCTCAACCCTCTCGTCCCTTCTCGGCCCTGCTCGGACCTTCTGACCTTCTCGGCTTTGCTCGGCCCTCTCGAACCTTCTCGTCCCTGCTTGGACCTTCTAGCCTTGTTGGCCTTGCTCGGCCCTCTTGGTCCTCTCAACCTTGCTCGGCCTTCTCGGCCCTCTCAGCCCTTTTGCCAAACCTCTTGAATGAATCATTCACCCTTGTACTTATACTTTTCCAAAGGGTGCAATACCATGGGTCAAGATACCATGTGTCATCAAAATACCATGGGTGTGTGGGTGCAAAGCTCCATCACTTAGCCCACTTGCCCCACACATGAGAATACTCCCGATGCTATCGAAAACATCAACATCGACTCACTTCATGAAGGTGTGAGCTTTGACTAAGCATTAAGAAACCATTTCATTAATGTATGTCTGCATCTTCATGTTTAGTTGGAGAGTAACAAGTCAAGTAAAAAATTCAACCAATAAGAATTAAGGCCCAGGCAACACCATGTATGAAACAACTCATTGGATGATGCCATGTGCCATATGACACCCCTCTGAAATTAGCTGAAATCTTCACATTTAAAGAAACAATTCCATACCACATCTAGTCTCATATAACATCACACCTCCATCCAATGCAATGGTCAATGATTTTATAATCTAATAGAAGGTGGCTCCATGGTAGAAAACTGATGGCTCATGAAATGAGTTTATCTGAGGACATACGCCTTCATGTGTGAGGGCCTACAGCTTCAAACACTACAAAGCAGTGCAATGAAATGCTCAATGAGTAAGACAGTGGCCCCATTTGTGCATTAAAATTTAAAATATAAATACTCGAGCCAACCATGATGTCATGTCACAAGTTCATGGGAGTAAGAATGCAAGGGTCAATTTATTGAATGATATGTGGAGGGAACCAAATGAACTGCTGATTAGGGTAACAACCTCCTAGGTGAGGGCACTATGCTAGCATTCTAACCAAGGTCAAGCATCCACCCTAATTGAGTCATCCATATGTCTATGAAGCATTGCCAAGGGGCTAGGAGACCATATGCTCTCGTAGCAAGATGAAATGCTTTTGGAGTAACTCCAAGGGCTGCATTTGCTTGCTCTAACTAGTAAATTGTTAGATTTATTAATCACCTGTTCTATTTCAAAATACAATATGGTGGAAGACAAATAGGCATTTTGATGTTTAAAGGCCTTCAATAGTTTCTATGGGCAATGATAAAGTTACTTTGCATCACATTTGGATTGTGTATGAAAATGAACCTGAATTAACTGATTAATATTTTCTAAAATAATATATTTTGTCGATCAAATTATTTAGGACAATGTTAGTAAATGTATCATTCTCAATATTGGCGGATTTTATGGACAATTATAATAGTGTAGCACACTAATTACTAAAAATTTAACATTAGCATGTACTTGCTTTATTTTCTGTTCCCATAAACATTAAATCTGTTCATAGATGCAGGATGCTTCTTTGATTTAATTTGACAGTAATTTACCTACTTGCACTTGCATTTGCATGAATGGTTCCTCTTGTGTTCACTTTTTGTTACATCAAATGTATGTTGCAAATGCCTTCACTTGATTGTTTGAAATAAACTACTTATGAGGAGATTGGCTTTTCTGTCATCTAGGTCAGAGGTGCTACTACACATTATGATGCTGTGGCAAATTCTGCAGCATCAGGAATAGCTTCTGCTAGTCTAAATTCAGGTTGGTATATCTATTCAGTTACATCCCATGTTTTTGGAACATTATTGATTTCATATAATTGTCTATTTTAAACATGGAGGAAACATAGTTTTCTAAAATTATTTATCTTATATTTTGTGGGAAACAAATTTCTTGTATTTCATTAATGCACAAAATAAAATACATCATCCGATTATGCATTTCCTGCCAAAGTAGAGGCATGCCCGCTCCTCTTCCTTGTTTAATTTAGTAACTATGGCCAGTCTTCATAATGCATATTTGACCCTTGATGTATTTATATTGATTATTGTACAACATATTTTAAATGCTGGAGTCAAAAGAAAAATATATTTTGAGTCAAGTTCCATTTGGACATTTAAAAGAAGAAAATTTGAATAGTTGAAATTGAAATTTTTGCCTCCTAGGTTGTCAAGTCGTGTTAATTTTAGATAAGAATGGTATGTTCTATGCTTGCAACAATTACTTCAATGTCCTTTTATTAGCTCAATGATAATTTCAACTTAATTTCCAATAGCAATCACATTAACCATTAAATCACATTGACAATAACTGTAGATAGAACATGAACAATAAACTGCAGAGGACAAGCCAAGACGAGAACACAATAATTTGCCTCAAGCCAGAGAAAAACCCCAAGATGGGGAAAGCCCTTGATCAATCCTTCTTATTATCAAATACCAAATGTTCAACAGAGAGAGAATATCTAATAAAGTACAATGATAGATGATCCAATACCACTGCCCTAGTCAAATAGATGGCCCAATCAAAGTCTGCAATCGTGCTCTTTCTCAATAGTAGTCAAACATCCCTACCCAGAAAGTCAACAGTGGACAATGCAATAGAAAAAGAGTCCTCCTTGAGCTCGGTCAAGGTCAAAGCAATTCGGCCTTCCTTGGAGGTCAACCAATAGCAAAAGCAGTCAACAAAGGAGCAGTGAAACTTGGTCAAACAGAAAGTTGACTTTGCGGTCAACCTGAGATCAGACCATGCGGTCAGCACAGGTAAAACTTCACCAAAAACCTCGGTTTGTGTGCTAGAATGTGTGGCTTGTCAAAACAGAGATATCTCCACAAAAATTGCAGCAAGATAGTGCCAAATAAGGCTAGGTCAAAACTGGTCAAAGGTCATCGCAGAAAGGTCAATGTAGAAGAATAGAGATGCCGAGTCCACACTTTGCACGTGTGAGAAGAATCTGCTGCCGCAGATGTGAATGAACCAATCAGAAGAGAGAGAATGTGTTGTTGTGATGAGGTTGCAAAATGAGGAGGACATATGCTATATATATAGTGGTTGACGTGGGGTGAAATGACATGTCTTTTCATCCATGAGTCGACATGAAGGGGAGCCGACCTGAGCCGACCTGAAATAGAAGCATTTGGAGGAAGACAAAAAATCCAAAATTTCCAATGATGAATGATGTCATCAAGAGCTCTTCAAGGGTGAATAGTGCCATCAAAAGAGGAGTTGCCAAATGAGGGAATTGATCCTTAGTTTCCAACTTTAACACTTCCTCTCAACTAGGGAGAATTCCAGCTGCCAATATCCATCCATCATCATGCCATCTTGATCATCATGTACTACCTCTGCATCTCGTCTTGTCTTTGCTGAAGATTGATATAGATAATAAGAAGGATCGATGGAGAGTGAGTCACAAGACCTTACCACTCTCCACTGACAAAAGTCAATCCACATAAATAAGGGTAGAACCCCAATTAGACTTGATTTTGAGCGATCAAGTTGTTGAACATCATGCATCCTAGACGTAGGGAGTACGACAGTACGTGATGCATCCATTTGTAGTGCTATGGTCCCTAACTACTTTTCCTAACTCATTGGCCAAATGAGAGGTACTTCCCAAGAGTCCCAGATTGCAAGAGTAGGATGTATGCTGGGGCATTTGCAAGAGAAGGTGAATTGCTCATCCTGCTCATATGCCATAGGAGAAGGTGAACCACTCATACTATGCATATATCATCAACCATAAGGGAAGATGAACCACTCACCCTATGCTCACATATATCATCATGGGGTATCACAGGGGAAGGTGAACCACTCACCCTATGCTCACATATATCATCATGGGTTATCACAAGGGAAGGTGAACCACTCACCTTGTATACAACGTACCTATAGGGGAAGATGAACCACTCACCCTATTGTCACACATTGCTCCAAGAAGTACCCTAGGCCCCCAGGAGCTCCTAGAGCTCAATTTCCAACTCAAGCGGGACCCTCATGGGAGGGTCCTTCCATGACTCCAAGTCTCTCGGAAGGCTAAGAACTTAACCTTCCCCAAGGGCTTCGTGAGGATGTCTAAAACCTATTCATTTGTCCTGATGTGTTGGAGCCTTATTGCTCCCAGTTGCACCATATCCTGGATAAAGTGGTACCTGATATCAAAATGCTTGGAGCGGTCGGAGAACATGGGATTCTTTGAAAGGCTAATCCCACTTTGATTGTCGCAATATATAATAATGGTATCCAACACATGCTCAAATAGCTCACTGAAGAGCTTCCTGAACCAAATAGCTTCACAATAGGCCATACTAGTTGCAATATATTCGGCCTTAGCGGTGCTTAGAGCAACCGATTTCTGCTTCTTGCTCATCCAAGAAATTGAAGCAGATCCCAAAGAGAAGCAACATTCAGACGTGTTTTTTCTATCCACCACACTTCTAACCTAGTTAGCATCAGAATATCCATGTAGCCCCAAATTCCTAACAGTGTATCTTAGTCTGTAGTTGATAGGCCACCAAAGATATCTTAAGAGATTCTTTGCTTCAACCCAATGTATGTGATGAGGCTCAACCATAAATTGACTCAAAGTATTTACAACGAAGTATATGTTCGGTGGAGAGTTTACCAAGAACATTAGGGCCCCCACAAGTTGTCTATATTCAGAAGGATTTGCCAATTCGGGACCAACAACACTTTCACATAGGTTCTTGAAGTTTAGTTCCATTAGAGTATACACAGACTTGCATTCCACCATACGACATCTTTCTAACAACTTCATAATGTATTCCCCTTGAGAAAGGAAAATCTCACCTGGCTTTTGCCAAACTTCCAGGCCTAGGAAGTAATGCATCAATACTAGGTCCTTCATTTCGAACTCGGAAGTTAACTCCCTCTTGCATTGATAAATGAGAGGGTTTGCACCAGTTAGAAAGATATCATCAACATAAAGGACCAAAATAAGTGGCATGTCCTTTTCAACCTTGAAGTATAGGTTTGGATCAACATAGCTCCTTGTAAATCCCAGCTTCATAAGATAGCTATCAATCCTCTCATATGAAGCCCTAGGGGTTTCCTTTAAACCATAGAGGGCTTTCTTCAACCTGCATACATGAGACCTTTGATCTTGAACCTCAAACCCCTTCGGTTGTTCCAAGTAGACTTCCTCCTTAAGTGAGCCATGCAAGAAGGTTGTCTTGACGTCCATTTGATGTAGGTTCTATCCTTTATTGGTAGCAAGAGCAATTATAGATCGGATGGTGATATATCAAGAAACTGGTGCAAATATTTCGTCATAGTCCACTTCTTCCTTTTGAGAGAAGCCACGAGCTACGAACCTTGTCTTATACTTTTCAACACTTCCATCAGGTCCATGTTTTATCTTGTAGATCCATTTAGAAGTGACCACAGACTTGTCCTTGGGTCTAGTCACCACTTCCCAAACATCATTCTTCATGATTGACTCATATTCCTCATTCATCACATCTTTCCATACCTGGTGCTTTACAACTTCTTTGAATGTGCAGGGTTTAACTTGAATAATAGTACTCATGGCAACGAAGTACCCTTGATACTTGTTAGGCTTCTTACTTTCCCGAAATGTCCCTCTTAGAGCAGTATGCTTTTCAACATCTTGAAGTGTATCTTTGAGCCATAGTGGTCTTTTCCTTGAGGTAGAGAGATCACCAGGAGGTGGATCAAGAGGATCCATTAGGCCATCAATATCAGGCATAGGCTCATCTATCAGATTTTCTTCTTGTTTTTCAGCAGCATCACCATCATCCTTCCTTGAGATGGGGAGATCTCTGGCTTCCCCAAGGGAAGACTCTTCATCAAAGGTAACATCTCTACTTACTTCTACATCTCTTTGACCAGGTACATATATTTTATATGCCTTTGAATTTTCACTGTATCCAATGAATATACCTTTCTTTCCAGAAGCTTCCAAGTTATTCCTTTTCTCTTCAGGCACATGAAAATACATGGGATAACCAAAGATTCTAAAATGAGAAACATCAGGTTTCTTACCGGTTAGGACTTCCTCAAGTGTCTTGAAATCCAAGGCTTGATGAGGGCTCCTATTTCGAACATATACAACAGTGTTGACAACTTCTCCCCACAAGAATTTCGGAAGACCTTAATCATAGATCATAGAACGGGTGGCTCCATGATAGTTCGATTCTTTCTTTTAGCAACCACATTCTGCTCTGGAGTGTATGGAGCAGTTGTCTCCCTCTTAATGCCAACTTCTCTATAAAAGTCATTGAATTCATTGGATTCATATTCGATCCCATTCTCAGTCGTTAACGCCTTGATCTTCTTCACTATTTGATTTTCCACTAATGCTTTGAAAGAACGAAACCATTTGAACACTTCATCCTTCTTCTTCAAGAAATAAATCCATGTTTTGCATGAGAAGTCATCCACAAAGATTGCATAATATGTGAATTCTCTTAATGAGGTTACAGGCAAGGCACCAGATAAGTCAGAATGGACCAATTGAAGAATATCAGTTGTCTCGCTTTCAATAGAAGGGAATGGTCCTTTTGTATGTTTCCTACTTGCACAACCTTGACAGATTCCTTCATGATTCATATGAAAGTCGGACATCCCTATGACCATCTTCCTTACCCGTCTCTTGCCAAAGCTCCCAAAGGACTTCCACCAACTTGATAGAGACCATCAACCCTAATTCCAAGAGTAAAAACATCTTTAGGGTTTCTATGCCATATACATACCTTTCCATCAAATAATGCTACCTTGAAGCCTTTGTCTTCCATCACAGAAATAGACGCCATGTTCTTCTTCAAATCGGACACATACAACACTTCCCGAAGATGTATGGTTTGACCATAATTCAAGTGAAAAGTGACAATTCTTATCCCTTTCATGGGGTAGGTGGCATTATCTCCAAGTATAATCTTTAGATTAGTTTTATCCTCAACTAAATTTGAGAGGGCCTCCTTGTATCCAATGAAGTGCCTTGAGGCTCCACTATCAATTCACTAATGATCCAAAGTATCCGGAGGAGAGGAAGTAAATAGAGCATAAATAAGATATAACTCATCTTTTTTTTTTCTACAACATTACTTTCATCATACTTGGCATTTCGTGTCCTCTTTGGAGGTCAATTATTTCCTTCTCGGGCAGCGGGAGCATTCCTTTTTCCTTTGTTGTTATACTTGTTGTTCCTTTGACTGCCATTGCTTTTGTAATTGTTGTTGTTGTTATTGTCATCCCTTGGAGGATTTTTCTTGTGAGAACACTCTCTAGCATAGTGGCCGAACTTGTTGCAATTGTAGTATCTTCCTTTGCCTCTTCCTTTGAATCCCTTCTTAGATCCTTGACCCTGTTTTCTTGGACCAACATCATTCTTCCTCTTTGCGTATGCAGAGAAAGCAATAGGTTCATTTTGTTGAGAAATCAGAGCTAGTAGAATTAGGGTTTGATTTCTCTTTCTTGATAATTATTGGTGAATTATGTTGGTTCTTTTACTTGTTTATTATATTATCTTTCAGCAAGCAATTACCAAATTATGTGTGTATTAAGATCACAAGAACAAAAGACACAAGATGTAGGCACTCAGCAAGGGCAAAACCCCTATCTAGGGGAAAACCCAATAAAACTTCTTCCTTCAGTAGTTAAGACAAGATAATCCAAGACTCTTCGATCTAGACACAGACTTCCTCTAACCACCAAGTTAGCCCTTCCTTCCAGCAACTTCGATCTAGATCTTCGACCCTGCAGCAGATGAACTTCGACCCAACAAATCCATAATTTCGACCTTCCTAGCAGCAAAACTTCGACCCAGCAAATCCAGAACTTCGACCTTCCTAGCAGTAGAATTTTGACCTAGCAAATAGCCCAGTAACTTCGCATAAAAGAGAGAGAGATAGCCCATAAACTTTGACTTGTTCTTCTTCTGCAATCCTTCTTCTCCTTGAATTTCACACTTTTCTGCGCTTCCTTCTTGTGTATCAAACTTGTTGAGTTGGTGAGCAAATAGATCGAACTGCACTTGTATATAAAGCCTTTTCAGTGGGTCGAATTGTCCTTTTGTAGGCCGACTTCATCAGGCAAGGGCCGACTTGGTGTGGAGGTGACAAATTACATATTTGACTCAATAATAATTCTTTTTACATGATTCAAAATCCCAAGAAGGGTCTCAATAGATGGACAATGACTCTAATGACTCAATATAAAACCTAGAGGTTCTCAATGGGGTCTTTGACCTATAAGATGATGACCCAAGCATGAAACTCATACTTTAATAAGTCATTGTAATAATAATAAATTTTTATTTTTCATTCTTTGATAAATACATTTCATAATAACTCAAATATAAATATGAAGACTGAACCTAGTTACATTCTTCAACACTCCCTCTTAACTAGGGAGGTATTTATAATTTACACATAGATATACAAGTACAAGGAAGATCTCAAAACACACAAACTATGAAGAGTTTAGGCAGATACGATGCCATGGACTAGATTCCTAACCAGGGAAATCTATTTAGGTGGGACCAAGATGGACTAAAACTTTCAGCCTCTCTAGGTACCATCAAGCTTACTTGCTAACCATCAACCCAGGGAACTAGGTGCATAATGCAAGGCCAAAGCTCTATGACTAACACCACCCTCCCTACTTCGGGAACTAGACATCAACACATAGGTTGACCAGATGTTCTCCCACGCATTTTATATTACACATGATGCCTCCTCAAATATCTTCCAAACCTTTATCATCAACAAGATTAGTGATATCAACCAAGCCAAGCATGCTTCTAAGATATTCAAACTTCTTATTAGGGAGAGACTTTGTTAACACATCAGCTACTTGTTCATCGGTCGGGACATACTGTAGCTTCATGATCCCATCTTGTACCAAGCTTCTAATGTAGTGGTACTTATTGTTGATATGTTTCGTCCTTGCATGGAACACAGGATCTTTAGACATCTTAATGCTGCTTTGATTATCAAAATTTATCGCAGTAGGACTTGGAGGCTTTCCAAACAAATCTGACAAAATTTTCCTCAACCATACAACCTCCTTTCCTACTTCACATGCAGACACATACTCAGCTTCAACATTACTCAAAGAAACTTGACCTTGCTTTCTACCATCCATGAGGTCATAGCAAATCCAAACTAAAACATCCATCGATTGTGCTTCTTCCATTAGTGTCACTGCCACCCCAATTAGAATCTGTAAAACCTGTCAACTTGACTTCCTCACTGTTGTACTTTAGGCAGTGATGTATTGTACCGCATAGATATCTTAATATATGCTTGGCAACTATCCAATGATCATGACGAGGCTCCAACTGAAATTGACTAAGAATGTTCACAACAAAACATATATTCGGTCTAGTATTTACTAGATACATCAAAGAACCCACCAACTTATGATAGGTGGTAGGATCTACGAGACTTGAGTCAGAGCTTCTCAATTTCTTGAGATTGGTGATCATGGAAGTAGTCATTGGCTTGGAATCCATAATACCGAATTTTTGCGACAACTTAATTATATACTTTCCTTGCCCTAGATATATCTCCCCAAGTTTTTGCCATACTTCCAGACCTAGGTAATAATGCATCAGTCCCAAATCCTTCATCTCAAACTCAACTGCCAACATCTTCTTGCATTCTTGTATCCTTTATGGAATTTTCACAATGTCCATCTTTCATATAGATTCTATAGGCTTTCGATGAGTTACTATATCCAACAAATATACCCTTCATACTGGAAGGATCCAGCGTCTTTCTTTTTTCCTTTGGCATATGAATATACACAGGACATCCAATGAGTCAGAGATGATCTACAGATGGCTTCTTCCTAGTGAACACTTCTTCCGAAGTCTTGTTGTCTAGAGATATGTGAGGACATCGATTTTGTATGTAGACCGCTGCCTTTGTTGCCTCACCCCACAGAAACTTAGGTAGATCTTGATCATGTAACACTGTTTTACACTTTCTTTAATGGATTTGTTCTTTCTTTTTGCAACTCCATTTTGTTCGGGATTGTATGGAACTATAGCTCCCTCTTAATCCCATATTCCTTACAGAATGCTATAATCTCTTTGGATGTAGATTCTCCTCCATTATCAGATCTTAGTATCTTGATTCTTCTTTCTGTAAGGTTCTCTAGTATAGCTTTGAATTCTTGAAATTTATTAAATACTTCATCCTTGGTTTTCATTAAGTAAACCCAGGTCTTTCTTGAGTATCATCTATGAATGTGACATAATAAAGATGTCCTCCAAGTGATTTTGGAGTCATAGGGCCACACACATCAGAGTGAATGAGATCCAGGATTTCTTTCGACTATGAAGTACTGCTTCCAAATGGTCTCTTGGTATTCTTGCCCAATGCACATCCTTTGTAGACATCTTCATGATCCTCCTTTAGATTTGGTATTCCATCTATTATGGAATATAGAGTCAGAAGTATTTTGAAATGTAGATGACCAAACCTTCGGTGCCAAATTTCACATGGACTAATCTCAGTGTGAACTAGGGCGTGGTTTACGGGAGATATTAACCTTTAGAGCCTTCCTTCTCGGATACCAATCACTTTTGCTTGTTCTATGCTTGAGCCCTTTGCCCATACAACCACTTTACCATCAATGAAGGCTACTCTATCTCCTTTATCTTCTAAGCTTGAAATAGAAATTAGATTTTTGTGCAAACCTTGAACAAACAAAATGTTGTTGAGGTGGATGTTGCTTCCATCTCCGAGCCTTATGGATGTTGATCCAATGCCTTTCACTGGATAGCTTTTGTTGTTTCCAAGTTCCACAGAGTATGCTGATTTTCCTTTTGACAAGGTCTTCAATTGGTGGGAGTGACCAGTCATGTGCCTTGATGCACCGCTATCAATCACCCAAATGTCTTCGTCTTGGAATGTCCTAGAGAGAGTCGAGAAGAGTCCTTCATCCCTTTTTTTGAGTGATGCCTTCTTTGAAGAGAATATGAGACTCCATACTTCTTTGATACATTTTTTGAGATGGCTTGCAATCTTCTTGATGACCTTCTTCATTGTAGAGGAGATCTTCATGATGCCCTTAGAGAACCAAAGCTCTAATACCACATTGAGAATTTAATAGGGCAATGTATATGTTAATTTTCTTAATTTTATAACTGTTTGTGTTATCTTTTTACTTATTAGCTTTGATCTTTCTTATTCTAATGTGCAATACATCAAACAACTATCAAAACAGTAAGAACAATGACACAGTATATAGGCTGCAAGCCAGGGCCAAAACCCCTCCTCTTGAGTGGAAAACCCGTAAAATCTCTTCTTATCTTTCAGATATTTCAATTGACAAATACCATAACTTACACTCAAACAAATACCCTCCAAGATAAAGTCTTCCTCGACCTCTTGCTGAAATATCTTCGACCTCCTAGTAGATCTGAAATTCTACTCCCCAGCAACTGCTACTGCTTCTCTAGGAGACTTCGATCTCCCTCTAACTGCCTTCCCCTTGAACTCGCTTGCCTTGACTTGAGTCCTAGGGCTAGTAAGATGCCCTAAGAGACCTTAACTTTCCTTCCTTTCTCTCTTGCTTCCAAAATTGAACCTCAGACTTTCCCAACACAGAAACCCTAACTTCGCACTTCCAGAGAGAGACCCAAACACTTTGACTTTTTCGTCCTTCTCTTCTTCGCACTTCCTTCTTTTGCCTTCTTCGCATAAGAGATGAGTGAATGAATGATTCAAGTGGAGGACGAGTTCCTCTTATATATAGGCTTCTTCAAGGGTGGACGCGGCTCTTTGTTAAAATTTCCAACTAGGGCCAAACTTCATATGGGTCATCTTATTCATGACTGATAATATTTTCATTAGATTCCTCTCGTCGAGAGGTGTAGGATTGATATAAAGATCATCCGATTCCGATAAGTATTCATGGAGATATGAATTTATTTTGATTATGGAATTATTATCAAGCTGACCTACTCATGTAGGCTCAGAAGCCCAACAGTCGCATCTATTCAAACATCAACGTTGTATATAAATATAGGAAGACTTTTCTGTA
This sequence comes from Pinus taeda, assembly GCA_000404065.3. NCBI lineage: Eukaryota > Viridiplantae > Streptophyta > Pinopsida > Pinales > Pinaceae > Pinus > Pinus taeda. The sequence continues at coordinate 179,543 of APFE031378162.1, forward strand.
TATAAACATAGGAAGACTTTTCTTCATTTGGACTTACTCATCTCATCACATCTCTCTCTCTCTCTACTGCGCAAAAAAGAGTCTCTTTTCTACTGCGCAGAAAAGGGTCTCTCCCTCACACAGGTGAAACCGAAAGCTATTGAAACTGAAGCTGCAACTGCAGAAGTAAAGTTTGACTTGCATGGACTAGAAGATCTCCTCATCTAAACTGCATTGTAGGTTCATCTGAACCTTCTTTGAAAGCCACAACTTTTGGCAGTGGAATCAAGTCAATCCGACAGACGGTTTGCAAGATATCGACTGCCCTAGTTTGAAGGAAGCTGCTGAAACTGAAGCTACAACTGCAGAATTAAAATTTGACCTGCATGGACTAGAAAATCTCCTCATCTGAACTACGCTGTAGGTTCATCTGAACCTCTTCTGAAAGCTGCAACTTTTGGTGGTGGAATCAAGTCAATCCGATGGACGGTTTGCAAGATATCGACTGCCCTAGTTTGAAGGAAGCTGCTGAAACTAAAGCTGCAACTGTAGAAGTGAAGTTTGACCTGCGTGGACTAGAAAATCTCCTCATCTGAACTATGTTGTAGGTTCATCTGAACCTCCTCTGAAAGCCGCAACTTTTGGTGGTGGAATCAAGTCAATTTGACGGACGGTTTGCAAGATATCAACTGCCATAGTTTGAAGGAAGCTGCTGAAACTGAAGCTGCAACTGCAGAAGTGAAGTTTGACCTGCGTGGACTAGAAGATCTCCTCATCTGAACTACACTGTAGGTTCATCTGAACCTCCTTTGAAAGCCGCAACTTTTGGTGGTGGAATCAAGCCAATCTGACGGTTGGTTTGTGAGATATCGTCTGCCCTAGTTTGATGATGAAGCCGCTAATGCTGATGCTGCTGATCTAGGGTTTGCTACTGCTCATATAAATCAGATTTATTGTACTATTTCTCTCTGCTGAATTATTGAAGATAAAAGAAGATTTGATCGAAGGGTTTCCCCACACATTGTGGGGTTTGTCCCTGGCTAGCCGCCACATCTTGTGTCTCTTGTCTTGGCTTGTTTTCTGTCGATCGTTCAATGTTCTATCTGAACTTTACTTTATGTACATGTGTTGCTAATCTGTGGAATATAATAAGAAAAAGAAGTAAACTATTATAAGCATAGAACATACCATAACTTAACATGGGACCAGAGCTGAGGTGAAGACAAATCCCAAGCAAGAGCAAGAGCAATCACCGAAGAGAAGATTGGCAAGGCTATCCTAAAAGAACAATGGGGTCCTCAACACTCTTTCTTGCCGAAGACAAGCTCCGTGAGAAAGCTGACTATCACAGATGGAAGATGTCTATCAATCTAACCCTAGAAGATCAAGGAGTGCTGGACCATGTAAGAGGCAATACTGTTGAGCCTCCATCAAATGCATCCGTTGCTGCATGGAAAAAATGGAAAAACGGAGAAGTCAAAACAAAGAAGATCATATGGGACTCTATCGACAAGCACTTGGTGGCCTACATCTTTGAACTAGACACCTCCAAGGAAATTTACCATAGACTGGTAAGTTTATTTAAAGATAATGATGCAAATCAAGTTTTGTTTCTTAGAAATAAGCTGAGGGAAATCAAGAAGGGTAAAGATGAGAGTATGCAAGCATACTTCTTAAGAATCACCGAGATCAATAACGATCTCCTATCTATTGGGTAGATGATGTAACAATGCTTGATCTGGAGGAACCCATGGATCCTATTTATCCACCTGAACCTTCCTGTTCTAAGAAGAGGCCTTGTTGGCTTAGGGGGATACTTGATGATGCTGAAGGACATGTTGCACCCCGAGGAACCTTTCGTGAAAGTAAGAAACCTAACAGGTACTAGGGATACCTGACCATCATGAGCACGATCATACAAAATGAGCTTCCATCATTCTCAGATGCCGTCAAGCATCAAGTATGGAAGGATGCTATGGCCAAAGAATATGAGTCTATTATGGAGAATTATGTCTGGGAAGTAGTTCCCAAACTCCAGGACAAGACAATTGTCACTTCTAAATGGCTTTACAAGATAAAGTATGCAACAGATGAAAGTACGGAAAAGTATAAGGCTCGTTTTGTTGCTCGTGGTTTCTCCTAGAAGGAAGGTATAAAGTATGATGTGATATTTGCACCTGTTGCTAGATATACGACCATTCGCTTGATCATAGCCCTTGTGGCTTCACAAGGATGGAACCTACATCAGATGGATGTCAAGGCCGTGTTTTTGCACGGTTTGATCAAAGAAGGGGTCTGTGTTGTAATATCCCGTTTCAGAGATATTCCCCAAAACCCCAGTAAACTCCAACCAAATATGCACAAATGATATAATAACCGGGAAGCTCAAAATGATAAAAATAACAATGGTGCAACATGTAATAATGTAAACATGAAATATAATCAGAGACTCGAGAAATGCAAAGAGAAATGTTAAGCCATTTTATCATACTGAGTAATGGAATGAGTACAGGAGGTGATCAGAAAGATGGCACCTCGACTTGCACCAAACAAGTGAAGAAATACACTCAGAATAACAAAGGAATGGCCTCTCTCTGAACTGTGTGGATGCTGCTGGGAAACTGCTGTGCTGCTGCTACTGCTGGAAACCAAATGAGGATTTGGGGCTGTTCCCCTCCTCAGAAAATGCTGAAAGTCTGGAATCAACCTCTACTCGGAAAACCCAGAACAACCCGGAAAGATTTTCTGAAATGGCCGATCTTCGAAAATCGCCCCCTTGGGAAATCACGTAATCCCTCAGGGCTCTGCGCTGCCACTAAGTAGAATCCTCCAAAACACTGCCTGAAACTCTGCCAAACTCCTCCAATATGCAAGAGCTGATCTCTTGCTCAATCTCCTAGCTCAACTCCTCCACAAATCCCCAATCCGGAACTGCCCCCAGAAGAACTGCGTCCCTCTCTCTCAAGACTGCGCAGACCTCCAATGCTCAACTCTACCTCAATGCCAAAGATCAAAACTACTGCAAAAAGACTGCTGAAACTACCTTGCCCGAGTAGGCACTCGAAGCCCCCTGGGGCTAAGGGTGAGATCTCCGAACGGAGACACTCAGTGCACTAAACAATGTTGCAGACAGGCTAAATAACAGTGTGCTCCAAGTCGAAGTGACTAGCTCAAATGCTCATAACTGAATGCCAAAATGAGGTGGCTACTCTCTCCTTTATAATGTTGGCCTCTCTCAATCCCAAGGCCCACCTCCTCCAACATAGCCCCTCTCTTGCCACGTGCTCCTCTCCATCTACGCAGTCCCTCCAAGTGTCTACGTGGGCCCCTCCTCTACGTGGTCCTTTGGCCCCCTTGGCTCCCCCTTTAAGTTACAATGTTGTGCTACTAGGGAGTGACTTTATTTTAAAAGTGAGTTATGTCCTCCTTTCCTCACCTTTTTTTTAATTTATAAATAACTATAGAAGGCAAAATTGAGTAAAAATCGAATATTCCAATTAGCCATGGCTAATTAGGAATATTACAGTCTCCCCCAACAAAATGTTGCTTGTCCTCAAGCAACTGAAGTGATAGATGCTGCAAAAGTTTCTCACTCTCCCAGATGGCATCCTCATTCGGAAAATTCTTCTATCTCACCAAGAATTCCTGGATTGTCCTGTTCCATAGCTGCCTCTCCCTGGTATCAATAATAGCCTTTGGTTGCAACACCAAATGCCCCTTATCTGTCACTGTCACATGCTGCCCCAATGCCTTCTTCAGGCATGATACATGAAAGGCGTTATGAATCTTGGTGCCTTGGGGCAGCTCCAACTCATACGCAGCCTGTCCAATCCTGCGTATCACCCTGTATGGCCCATAAAAGCAGGGCTTGAGCTTCTCAGCCCCCTTTTGCTTCAGTGACGACTGTCGGTATGGCTGTATTCGTAGGTAGACCAAGTCCCCTACCTCAAACTGTCTCTCCACTCGACTCCTGTCAGCATACAACTTCTGCTGGTTCTGCGCTATAGCCATATTATCCTTGACAGCTCGGAGAATATCCTGACTCTTTTGGATCCAAATCTTGGCTCTCGGAGCCTTGCTAGCACCAAACATCACATTAG
>APFE031378168.1:0-32859 GCA_000404065.3 Pinus taeda
TTGTTTCAATAAGCCTTTTGAGGCCCTAGTTATTTGTTAGCAGAGAAAAAGGACTTCTACGGTTTTGGTCTGTCTTTTTACACTGACTTCATCATCATCTATTCGGGTTTTCCGTATCTTTTCTGAATTTTTACCTAATTTTAGCTGTTTGCGGGTACTTGTATTTTCTAGTTAGGCTGAATTTGAATACTTCTGAGAGATTTGGTAATTTAAAGTTTATCGTTTTCTGATTTCTACTCCAAGTCACGTATGCTTTTAATTGTGTTGCAGATGCAGTCAGTTTGTGTTTTCTGTGAATATGAAGAAATTGTTTGTTTGATTATGTCCAGGTTGAAAATTTTTACCCTGAGTGAGATATGATTTTATGATGTATATAGCTGAATATTTGGTCTGTCAGAATAAAACATGTATTTTACTTGCTGGGGAAAAATGTAAATATAACTAATAAATTTGTTTATATTTTTAAGTTTGTTTGTTGGTTAGTTGTGCTTTGTTTTTTTATTACCTATCAAACATTGAATCAGAAGGGCTTTTTTCCCAAATAATCTCGCTCAAGGGTAGGTCGAACCCTGGCAATTTTTCAGCTACACCGAACCTTTTCAACAAGTTTATATACCTGCATAAATATGTCTAATTAAGAAATAGTTGCCAACAAAATATATATGCAATACAATGAAATGTTCAGGACCAACATAGTTAAAAAAAAACCCATAGTATAAATTGTATTGGTAAATCCAAGTTGACAAACAAATCTTCAAGGTAGCTTTGAGAGTTTCAATACAACAAAATAGTTAAAAAGAACATGATTAAAAAAACCCATAATATAAATTGTATTGGTAAATCCAAGTTGACAAAAAGTTTCAATACAAAAGAATAGTTAAAAAGAAAGAGTTTCAATACAGCAGAATAGTTAAGAAAAACATGATTAATTTGACTAAAGCGGACACAAGCCAAAATACCTGGAACCTGGAACCGACTAGGGTAATTTTCCATGTAAAGAATATGGATACTATTACAAGAAATTGAACGGTCAAAACCATGGAACTGAGTATGGTAATTTTAATTTTCCATGCAAGGAATATGGCTACTAAGTACAAGAAATTTAAGGGTCAAAACCTTGGAACTGACTATGGTAATTTTTCATGTAAGGAATATTGCTAGTAATAACAAGACATTTAAGGGTCAAAGCCCCAACCCAGTTCTCGGGAAGTCTGGAAGTTCAAAAAGGAAAGAAAGAAGCCAAACAAACTCCTATAGGAAAGAAAGAAAAAGTCCAAACGCACTTTTTCCAAGCACAAAATTATAATAGCAGTAGTTTTGGCATGGATGTTAATATAGAGCTATACCAATGACCCATTGGTAGGTCATATAATAGAATCAACAAATGAACTTACCTTAGGTATAAATAATGTGATGTAGAATATTGGGAATGTTCTTTTATAACAGGCCGCAACTTAAAAAAAAAAAACCAATTTCTCGTCGAAAGGGATACAAATTTGGCAAACTAATAAAACAGGGTAAGTGGAAGCTGTAAAAACCTTACTTGAGTTGCTATTCAGGAGAAGCTCAATCATCATAACCCTGCGAACGAAATTACGCTGGGAGAGATTTAGAAAAACCCACTGTTGATTAATTTGGAATTCCGATGTAATTCCTTACCAAGAGCAGGGACTTGTGTGTTCACCTTCTTTGCCATGTCTCGGCTGAGCAAAAATGTACAGATGCCTAGAAAACCTGTTGACTTTGAGAAATGTAATAAACGGTTCAATATTCATTAGCAACCAGAGTAAAGGGGAACAATAATAACCATAATAGACGAGCATTCCCGTGTACTTAGTTACCTGGGTTCCATGTTGAAGAACTTTGGTCGCAGAGCTACAACCTCTAGAACGCTGGGGTCTCGAATGATTCCAGTCGGAGTGAGGGAAGAGGGAAGGTCGTTACCATCGTAACTTCCACCCAAATTGACCCCCCAGATTCACCTCAGATTTCCACCGTTCGATGTTTGCGCAACATCTGAAAGTGCAGCTTCCAGCTGGTTATGGCGACATGGACATGTCAATTAACGCCAACCTTGTGGGTTTCATAAACCATTGATAATGTACTATAAATATAAACCAAGAGCTTAACTCGTTAGTGCAGCTTGACATAATAACTTGGCATATATATATATTCTCGAACTAAACAAGCAGACATGTATTCCCCTATGTTATAAAGTGTTGAAAACAAGTTAAAACAAATAGTCTCATTAAGCGAAAAAGAGCAAGTATATAGTGGTAAATGAGAATGTTCATCAACTGTATAGTAATTTCTTTTTAAATTGAGGTGCAGGAGGTGTTACAACTGATTTTTAAAATTAATAAAAAGTTAATTTTACAAGTTTAAGTTTAATTTTAATATATTAAAATTAATAAATAATCAACTAAATTATAAAATTACATGAATTTATGTACATTGATCGATCACATAAGAAACTATTTATACTTTTCACTTACGGTAATTTAAGAAAACAAATTTCAATCAACTTAATTATTATCTAAATAATTCTTGATTACAAAAATAGGTATCATAACATTAACACGGAGCTGCATAAATGATTGGATCAAAATTGCTAAACCTCACTTCAGCTTCATCGATTTGAGCAAAATTAAAAAAAAAAAATTATTTTTGATGTAAAATTACATGAATTTATTTCAATCGAATTAATTACAATATAACTGATTTAATTAAAAAATGTATTGCAATGTAGTTTACATATATGGGTATGGTATGATACAGGACACTTAGTATGGTAGGATACACGACACTGTTTTTTAATAAATATCCAATTGGAATATGAGATTTTTTTTATAGTATAAGGGATCTATTTCTCTGGACTGTTTAAAATTTACATAGGTATACATACTCTACTTTTTCTAATTTTCCATTTTCTATTTTAAACTTGGAGTCTACGTAGTTTTAATTTTAAAAACAGTTCAATAGTTATATAGTATTTAAAATACATTTCAATATATTATATATTTACAATATATAATATACTATGTATATATACATACATTACAATATATATATACAGAGTTATATTACATTTCAATATATAATTAGATACTTTATAGACATATTTGTTTTTACTTACAATATATTTATATACAAATATAAATGTTTTAATTAATTTTTATTATTACAATTACAATATATATATTTTAATATATACATTGCAATGTTTTTTAATAATCAAATTATGTCACTAGCTTATCTGAGCCATTTTGATATGTTGTATTAGTTTTTAGAAGGGCATACATCCAAAGTTACTGCAGCGAATGTCCTTCCAAGATCTTTTCCACATGTCTTGTAAGGACCTTTCCACATGTCCTTTTGCATGCATGCAACATTAGTATTGTAAGCTCTAGTACTGTAAATAACACCATCCTTAGCCGGTGCATACCTGAGAGAGCAGTGGGTTGATTTTCACATTTCAAGACATTGTTGCTCGAACTTTGGCTTTGACAGCCAGCAAAGGAGACATGTCTTGCAAGGACCTTTCCACATGTCCTTTTGCATGCATGCAACATTAGTATTGTAAGCTCAAGTATTGTAAATAACACCATCCTTAGCCGGTGCATACCCGAGAGAGAAGTGCGCTGATTTTCACATTTCAAGACATTGTTACTAGAACTTTGGCTTTGACAGCCAGCAAAGGAGACATTGTTGCTACAACTTGAGGCTTTGAGAGCCAGCAAAGGAGAGGTGCAACGATTGGCCTCGAGTTTCTCCATCAATTTCATGAAGTTTACTGTAAACTTATTAAATCTCGCTTCCTTATTTCCTACAGTCTGTGTAGCTTTCTCGTTTTCAGGTCTAGTTTCCCTTCTTGCATGCCGGTCTTTCTCACTGGACTTGCATTCTGTGTTGCTTTCTCGTTTTCAAGTCTCGCTTCCCTTTTTGCATGCAAGCCTTCTACCTCATAAAAGGGCTAATGGTAGTGCTGTAGAAAGTGGAATTTGGGTGTTGTTAGTGACACGTAAGAGTTGTAGAATTATGAAATTTTGTTTCAAAATTTGCCTGTGTTTTCTTTTTATTTTACGTCATTTTATCTAGTTTGTAAATTTTTTGGCTGGAGGACTTGCGTATCGATGGGCCGGCTAAGAAATAGGGATAGGGATTTTCATTTTTTACGTCAATCTGTGAGAAAGAATAGGAATTGGAATTTGTGAGTAAAGCTTTTATAGGAGTATAAAAATTCATGCAGAACGAAGAAGATAAAGTCTATAACATTTCTCTTTTAACGCTTTTTGAAATATAAAACATTAGCCTATTAACTCGACCACCCCTGTGGGTCTTTTCGGCTACGCCTGTTCGGCACTTTTAAAGCAATTCGTCCCTAAGATGCATCATGATTAGGTCCTTCCTGCGATGCCTTCCATTTGTCAATCTTGAAATACATTTTCCTATCGGATTCTTTCCAATACAGATCGTTTTCCGATGTGGTTGTGCGCCTCACATATTAGCAGGAAGTGTTCGGTCTCTACTTCTTGACTCGCATACGTGGCAAATATTCTGAGTTCCCTCAGAACTGTCTCACGTTTTAACTTTTGTGGAATTGTTCTCACTTAAGTAGATATGTGTTTCCCCTACACGGTATATTTAATTTTAAACATTCTTGTATCTTGACCGTGCAAGACAGGTTGAACTAACTAACGTGTTTGATTCTAAGTGGGCTGCTTGCCCGTTGACCGCTTGCCTTCTTGGTAGTTGTGGTGGTGACTCTCAATATGGTACCTTTTCTTTATAACACGTGCCCTGTTAGTGAGCGAGCGAGCGATGGATATCATATATGTAATAACAACTCTAGATGTACTTAGGTTACTATTATTTAACTATTACACAAATGTTATCCTCATAATCATAATCATAATCATAATCATAATCATAATCATATAATAACATAAAATAATAATAATAATATTAAATTATTTATTATTTACAAAATGATAAAAAAAAATCATTGTAACTATTTATTTGACCCACATGCTCATTTCACTATTGAGTTTATATTGAGTTTATATGTATGTATATCATATAAAAATTCTTAGCCCACAAGGGTAGTTCCAATACGAAAAATGTGGAAGTTGAAATGAATTTCACCGTGAAGTGAATGTGGTTGTGGAAGTAACTATGATGAAGTTTTGAAACTAGGCTGTGAGGTAGGTTTTATAGACTCAATTTTGAAATTCCTATTATGCTCTTATTGATATGTTAGTACATTTTATTAGAGATTCGGGAGTGGGTAAGGTTTCTAATATTCTTGTTTAAATGTTGTACATATTAAGGTAACTTACGTTAAGTTGCCCTTCTGTTTATAGAGATGGTTATATGAGTATTTATTATTCTATGTATTGAATCGTGTGTATCATGGCCTTGATATGGAAATCATGGCGTAAAGAAGATAATAAAGGATATAATTGTTTTCTTTGCATCTATATTTTTTGAAACAAAGTAATGAGCACATCCTTGATGTGATTCATGAATTTGCATAAACTATCATATGTAAGTATCTCCATGAGTAATCATGTGAAAAAGTATTAAACGATCATATGTAAGTATCACCATCAGTCATAATGTACAAGCAAGTATTTCAACATTTCATTGTATAACGTTAATTTTGGATGAGGTAAAATGGGTAAATGGAGAGCGAGTTTAAACCCAGCATGCTTCTCTAAGTCACTATATAGTTTAAGTTTGTATTTCAGGCACTCTATGCGGAGGGCCTTTTTTCACAGTACAGATTACTTTTAGGCTTAGCTTTTACCTGCTCATGCTTCAGGTTCTTCGAGGTTGAGCTAGTTATGAGCGATTAACATTTGCTACTACTGTAGTTAGAGAAAAAAAGACATTTGCTACTGATGTAGTCAGAGAAAAAAAAAATTACCAAGGTTCTTTAGTGCGTTGCTTCTGTTGTCCTCATGATTCAGCTGGACTTGTTGGATTGTCTACTCTCTGCAAGATACCTCTACCTTATATTCCAGCATATTGATTCTGGTCTGTTCATCTAACGTGGTTATGGGAGAGGGAAATAAAAAGACGGGAAAGCGTTTCTGCTTCGCTGGAGCTATTTCTCTCTGTGCCATATTGTAATTAATTATTCATTAATGTTTTATGCTTTAATGATTTCTAAAAAAGAATTGTGTGTTACATAATTTCTTGTAATAATTTTTTATAGATATTAGGAAATAATTATATTAATAAATGATTTTGTATCTCCATGAGTAATCATGTGAAAAAGTATTAAACGATCATATGTAAGTATCACCATCAGTAATCATGTACAAGCAAGTATTTCAACATTTCATTGTATAACGTTAATTTTGGATGAGGTAAAATGGGTAAATGGAGAGCGAGTTTAAACCCAGCATGCTTCTCTAAGTCACTATATAGTTTAAGTTTGTATTTCAGGCACTCTCTGCGGAGGGCCTTTTTTCACAGTACAGATTACTTTTAGGCTTAGATTTTACCTGCTCATGCTTTAGGTTCTTCGAGGTTGAGCTCGTTATGAGCGATTAACATTTGCTACTGCTGTAGTTAGAGAAAAAAAGACATTTGCTACTTGCTACTGCTGTAGTTAGAGAAAAAAAAATTTACCAAGGTTTTTTGGTGCGCTGCTTCTGTTGTCCTCATGATTCAGCTGGACTTGTTGGATTGTCTACTGTCTGCAAGATAGATACCTCTACCTTATCTTCCAGCATATTTATTTTGGTCTGTTCATCTAACGTGGTTGTGGGAGAGGGAAATAAAAAGACAGGAAAACGTCTTCTACTTCGCTGGAGCTATTTCTCTCTGTGCCATATTGTAATTAATTATTCATTAATGTTTTATGCTTTAATGATTTCTAAAAAAGAATTGTGTGTTACATAATTTCTTGTAATAATTTTTTATAGATATTAGGAAATAATTATATTAATAAATGATTTTGTATCTCCATGAGTAATCATGTGCAAAAGTATTAAACGATCATATGTAAGTATCACCATCAGTAATCATGTACAAGCAAGTATTTCAACATTTCATTGTATAACGTTAATTTTGGATGAGGTAAAATGGGTAAATGGAGAGCGAGTTTAAACCCAACATGCTTCTTTAAGTCACTATATAGTTTAAGTTTGTATTTCAGGCACTCTCTACGGAGGGCCTTTTTTCACAGTACAGATTACTTTTAGGCTTAGCTTTTACTTGCTCATGCTTCAGGTTCTTTGAGGTTGAGCTCGTTATGAGCGATTAACATTTGCTACTACTGTAGTTAGAGAAAAAAATACATTTGCTACTTGCTACTGCTGTAGTTAGAGGAAAAAAATTTTACCAAGGTTTTTTGGTGCGCTGCTTCTATTGTCCTCATGATTTAGCTGGACTTGTTGGATTGTCTACTGTCTGCAAGATACCTCTACCTTATCTTCCAGCATATTGATTCTGGTCTGTTCATCTAACGTGGTTGTGGGAGAGGGAAATAAAAAGACGGGAATGCGTCTTCTTCTTCGCTGGAGCTATTTCTCTCTGTGCCATATTGTAATTAATTATTCATTAATGTTTTATGCTTTAATGATTTCTAAAAAAGAATTGTGTGTTACATAATTTCTTGTAATAATTTTTTATAGATATTAGGAAATAATTATATTAATAAATGATTTTGGCCAAAGTACATAGAGATATTATAAAAAATATTACAAACCTTGTATTGAATATCATGATTTTGTAATTTCTTTCGAGAGATTAACCGTTTGTATAAAGTAAATTTTATAATTCAGAAACCCTGAATATTGAATTTACAAGGGAAGTCTGCCGTGCTAAAATAAAATCATAATTACAAAATACAATTCGTTTTTGACAAAGTTGACTCAAAATAAAATCATAATTACAAAATACAATTCGTTTTTGACAAAGTTGATGAAAACTTTTATCTTATTGCATAATCTGTAATTTGAAAGTTGTCTTACAACCTAAATAAACATATTTTGTAAATACAAAAAGCCCTATATTAGCGAGAACCACAATTAGAGGTATGTTTCAGGGCTACCCTAATCGATGATGGAGAGATTTGCAAATTAGCTCGAAGCTTCACCTTGTTGATTTGGAAGAGAAGGGTGAAGAGGCCATGGCTGCTTTCGACATGGGAGGTATAGAGAATCAGAGTTCTGTTCTGCACTAGAAGAAGAATCGTTGCCCTAATCCCAACCATTTACTGCATGTAGGTCTGAACAAATAAAAGATGGTGGTTAATGATTTTCTGTTTGCAATGCAATTTTGTAGTGTTGCTTTGGCAGACCCCGGCAGGGACTACCGCCACGGCAAGGGCTCCCTTGTTTGTAGATTACTTTCAAAATTCATTGTATTTAGGATCTCGACGTTTCAAATTTTCTTGTGCTGTGCATCTTTAGGAAGAAAAATAATGTGAAGAAAAATGACAATGCACAAAAAAAATTCAATATGAAATTAGGAGGAAAAAAGACCAACAACTAGGAAGCCCTAATATAAAAGAAATAATATCGAGAGTATAAAAGAAATAATATCGAGAGTGTAAGGTTAGAACTGATTAGTAATGGGAACTGATTGTTTTAAATTTTGGTTAGAATTGGTTAATATATAGAAAAAAATATTAAATTAATGTAAATATAAAGAATTAATGAATATATAAAATGAATTAAATGAATTATATGAGTTAATATAAATAATTTTATTAATATTAAAATTAAAAGATAATGTATATATATATAATTATATATAATATTCTATTAATATTAATACTAAATTATTATTAAGTTAATAATTTAGGTAGGTAAATGTTCATATTGTATTAAGGCATATGAATAGATTTAAAAGGTGTAGTTAATATTATTAACACTATTAAGCACGGTGAATCTCTAAAGTGGAAAATAGCGGAGGGCGTGATGGGTTTGGCGAGGGTTTGGTTGCGGGGTTTTCCGGAGGTTCCCTGCACAGGTTCCAGGTAATGATAACATCGACAGCAGCAAAATCAGGTGAACAGAAGCTGTTTTTCGGGGAGTCTTCCTGACGGGCACAGGTGGACAGTTGGAGGTATTTTCAGGTCAAGCTGAAAGTTTTTTCTGAACAGTTTTCTTGCCCTTTTGTTTATCGTTTTCCTCCGTCGCGGGTATATCGGGTTCCTTTCAACTTAGGGTTCGTTTTTCCACAGTCTTGGGCATAGGATTTGTCTCTTACGGGTGTCGGTTTGTTTATCCTTGCGGCTTATTAACCATGGTTAACCCGGAGGAGCTGGTGGATTTAGACCCGGCTCTTGAAGATATCCTGTCCATGTGGGGTAAGGACACATCAGCGCAAAATGTGGAGCATTTTTTCGGTGTTCAAAAATTGGCAGAGTCGGTTCTTCAACAATCGGCGGTTTTTCCTCCATTTCTGCATCAAGGTGAGGTAACAGCTTCTGAAAATGTCCAGGTCCATGAGCAGGATGTGCAAGTCCGAGCTTCTGAGAATGTAGCAGCGAAAGGGTCGGAATCAGGCTTCATAGCGGCGGGCCACAAGGGCAAAACAGTGGTAACCTGGAGCCCATCTTCTGCCGGATTTGGGGTTTCAGAAACCCTTGGTCAACTTTCTGGTTCTTGCCAAGGCTTCTTGGATGGTGGTGTTCCCCCTCTCACTAGGGTTTCACTTCTAAAAGATACTAGTGCCACTAGGGTTTCTCTTCCTGGGGATAGCGAGGAGTTTTTGCGCGCTGGGGAAGGAGGTCCGAGAACCGGTGAGGACCTCTCCAGTGGAAAAAGTGCTCCAGGTTTTCACGCAGGTGGTCCGTCTAACTTTCAGCAGCCCCATTCGAGGATTGCATCTCCTGTGGGAGCTTCCAAAGAGGGTTTTGTCTGGTCAGATTCCCCTGGGGTCATTGGAACTTCTGATGAGGATCCGAAGATAATAAGTGGCAAGAGGAAAACACCAAAGCAGATAGGGACTTTTGAACTGAGGAAAAATCTGGTGTTAGGCATGGAAGTTTTGATATAGGAAACTTTAGAGGTGGCTGATTGCACCATTGTTGGCAGGGCCAGGGGAAAGAAAATTACACCAGCGGATCTCCAGTCTTGGGGGGAAGAACGGTTTAATAACGAGAGTCCCTTACGTTTTGAAGCTCGGAGCCTGGTTAAAGGCTGGTTCATGTTAAGGTTCGAAGAGAAGGCAGCAGCGGATTGGGTTTTGGGCAAAAACTGGTTTATTGGGAAGATACCAGTCCTGTTAAAGCGATGGACTCCAATGTTTGATGCCATCAAGGAAAGTACCGAAGTGTTCCCTGTTTGGGTGAGGGCGCCGGGCCTCCCTTTTTTCCTCTGGACAGAGGCGGTCTTCCAATCAATCGGGAACACCCTAGGTTCATTCCTGGAGGCGGATATGTCATTTAAAGAGACAAAGGTTATGGGTACTTCACGCATCTTGACAAACCTTGATCTGAGCAAAGGTTTGCCCAAATCAATTCCTCTCCAATATAAGGATTATGTATTCGAGCAAATTCTTGATTATGAGCATTTGTCGTTTCGATGTCATATCTGTCATGACTATGGTCATCTTGCAAACCACTGTCCACTGCTTAGAAGGCGAAGGTGCTTTAGAAGAATGGCATTTTACAGAGAACCAAGAAACATTCAGCACCACGATTCTCAGGAAAAGGAAGCTCCGATGCCGCAGAACGGAATGGAGCAGGCCGTTGGGGGTGCTCGGTCCGAGGAAGCAGTTGCCGACCATCAGAACCCTATAGATTCACATGTGGTAGAGCTGCAGTCGGTGGATGCTGAGGTGGAGGCCGAACAGATCATACCGCCCGCACAACCACTGCCCAGCGAAGAGGCCACGGGTAAGTGCTCGATTCCTCACAATCTCTCATCACAGGATCTCGATCATTCCATTTTACTTTCGCATGATATTCAAACATCATCATTTCCTCCTCTTGCAAACCAGTCGGGCGGGGTAGTCTCTGAAGCATCTCCCTATGACCCTGAGTCCCTTTCAGGGGAGCTCCCGTTTCCTGACCTCAAATGTGCACAAACATGGCCTCCTCTCACGCCCCCGGCTCAATATGTTCCATGCCCATATAACCTTAGGTCGATGGGGTTTAAGCATGATCAGACCGAGGCTTGTAGTGGTCTTGGCCTTTATCCCTCTCAAGGTCCTCAGAGGGGAAAACGAGGCAGAAAATCCAAACTATCAAAAGCAAAACTTAAAGCAAAAATAGACGTGGTGGATGGGAAGCAATTTTCAATTCCAGGGGTACTTAGAGCAGTGCAGACCCCCGAACCTGTTAAAAAATGATTATGTCTTCCTGGAATTGCCGAGGTTTGGCTAGTAAACCTAAAAAACTGGCGCTAAAAGAGTGGCTTCAAAAATCAAACTCTGACATCATTTTCCTTCAAGAGACTTTGGGAAAAGGCTCCGAGGTAGAAACATGTCTGAAATCTTTGATGCCTGGTTGGTTCTTTCATGCTATAGACTCTTCTGGCCATTCAGGAGGCCTCGCCATTGGCTACAGAGAGGGCAGGATTAAATGTTTAAATCTGTGGGGTCTGAGAAATGTTATGGGAATGGAAATAATTTCACCAAACTTTCCTTTTTCCTTCCAAATTGTAAATATTTATGGCCCATGTCAAGGAAGTGAGGTTTTCTGGTTGGATTTGTTTGCCAAATCTTTGATGAAATCGCCCCTGATGGTGGTGGGTGGTGATTTAAACTTTTCCTTGGGCAGAGCGGAAGCCTGGGGACCCTCAGCCAAGGAGGACCCGCAGTCGGACTTTTTTCACCAAATCCTTTCTGACCATAATCTTATTGATCCTTCCCCGATTAATCTAAAGCCTACTTGGAGGAATAGGAGAATTGGGGAGGATAGGATTGCTAAAAGGCTGGATCGCTTTCTGATCTTAGAGGGTCTCATCAGAAGAGTGCCACTGTTTCGGCATTGGGTTGAGGAGGTTGGAAATTCTGACCATTTCCCGATTTTTTTGGACCTATCCTTTCCCCCTCCTAAGCCCCCTGCCCCTTTTAAATTTAACTCCTCATGGCTGCAAGAACCCCCTTTTAATAACCTTTTCAAATCTGCTTGGATTCACGCTGACAGGAATGCCACTGAAAGTAAGAGCTTCCAATTCATGGAAAATCTGAAACGTCTTAAGTCAGCGACCAAGTCTTGGGCAAAAGAAAGACAGATAAAACAAAATGAAGAATTGACTAAAATCAGTGAGGAGCTGAAGTCTCTGGAAAGCGTGGAGTCGGATGGGTATTCTTCTCAGTCTTCAAAAGACCGCATACTATCTTTAGAAAAAGCTCAAAACAAGATCCTTTTGGCAAAGGAAGAGGAATGGAGATTAAAAAGCAGAGCTATTTGGCTCAAAGCAGGAGATGAAAATACAAGATTTTTCCACAATTATGCCAAAGGGAGAAAATCGGAAAATACTATTTGGAGCCTAAAAGATGAAGAAGGCAGGGTGGTTAATACGTTCTCAGACCTCTCGAGTTTGGGCCTGAGACATTTTCAGAAAAAAATTTCGGACCCTCGAGAGGCTGCCATTGCGGAAGCTATGAGGACAGCTTAATGTTTCCCTAGATTCATTGAGGGGGATGAAGCCGAAGATATATCAGGTCCAGTTTCCAAGGAAGAGGTTGAGGCTGCAATGAAAACAATGGGAAAGGAGAAAAGTCATGGTCCTGATGGATGGACTATCGAACTCTTCCTTCATTTTTTCGATTTAATTGGACCCGATATCACTGAATTTGTGGAAGAGTCAAGGCGGAAAGGAGAAATTTATAAACCTTTTAATTCAACATTTATCGCTCTTATTCCAAAGAAAGATGACCCAACGTCCTTTGAAGATTTTAGGCCTATTTCTCTTTGCAATTGCATTTATAAAATTATTGCAAAGGTGATAGCAATCAGACTTGTTCCTATTCTGTCCAGAAATATCTCAATGGAACAATTCGGTTTCCTGGATGGCAGGAAAATTCACGAGGCTATTGGGGTGGCACAAGAGGTCATTCATAGTGTCAAACAAAAGAAGAAAAAAGGGGTGATCTTAAAAATTGACCCATCCAAGGCATATGATCGAATAAACTGGTTGTACCTCAGACTTTTGCTCACTCATTTGGGTTTTAATTATACATTCATAAGTTGGATCATGGGCTGTATTTCTAATGTCAGCTTTGCGGTTCTGATCAATGGGGCCGCATCCCCTTTCTTCAAAAGTCAAAGAGGCCTAAGACAAGGATGTCCACTATCTCCTCTCCTCTTCTTGTTGGTGGCAGAAGGTCTTAGCAAGTTGATTCACAAAGCTAGAAGATTAAACAAGACCAAAGGTATAGAGGTTGCTATCAACCTTTATATTTCTCACTTGCTATTCATTGATGATATTTTGACTTTTTCCAATGGTTCTCATAATGAATTAAAGGAGCTTAAAAGCATTTTTGATCTATTTATGAAAGCTACTTGTATGCTGATAAATTCTAGGAAATCCCAAGTATGTGTGGCTGGGTTCAATAGGAGAGAATGCTCCTCAATGAAAAACCTTTTCCCTTTCCATTTTCAGTCTTTGGACACCTCCTTTAAATACTTGGGTTTTTGGCTAAAACCGGATGCATACAAAAAAGAGGATTGGCACTGGTTAATTGCAAAGATCGAAGCAAGAATTTCCCACTGGAGTTTCCGATGGCTTTCAAGAGCAGGAAGAATGACATTACTAAAATCTGTTCTTTTAGCTATCCCGGTCTATTGGGCTTCCCTCACTTGGATCCCCAAGGGCATCCTAGAGAAAATCAGAAGGCTGTGTAGCAGATTCTTATGGGCTGGCTCAAATGAGAGTTCAGTTCTTCCATGGGTGGCATGGGACAAGATTGCTAGGCCAAAAGAATGGGGCGGT
The DNA here is from genome assembly GCA_000404065.3 of Pinus taeda. Taxonomy (NCBI): domain Eukaryota; kingdom Viridiplantae; phylum Streptophyta; class Pinopsida; order Pinales; family Pinaceae; genus Pinus; species Pinus taeda. The sequence continues at coordinate 13,908 of APFE031378168.1, forward strand.
TGGGGAATAAAACGGCTTCCTGAGTTTAGCCTATCCTTGGCTGCCAAGTCAGGATGGAGACTTATTACTGTAGAGAACCTATGGACAAGGGTGATTAAGCGAAAATATATCGACCCTTTGCCCCTGGAAGATTGGATTCGCAGTCAAAACAAGAAAACGAAACACTCCTCCGTTATCTGGAAGGCTACGGTGGAGGCATTCTTTGTGATTGAACAAGGCCTGGCATGGAAAGTTGGCGACGGGAAGAATGTTCGTATTGGCAGGGATCCCTGGGTTGGATGCAATCAATCTTTTTCACTATCCCCTGGCCTCTTGAGGCACCTAGACAGCAAAGGTTTTTATACTCTAAATCAAGTGGAGAAAGTGGGTCAATCCACTTTATGGGGTCAGGCATGGAAGAACGCTATGGACATGGGACTAAACATCAGATGGCATAATGAATGGTCCTCTTTCATTGATGAACTCCACAGATCAAATGTAAGGATAAAAACTGATCCTGATATGCTGTTGTGGGCGCATGGCAAAACAGGTGTTTATACCCCAAAAGATGGGTATGGATTTCTCATGGAAAAGAAAGGTTGGGCCGAGCCAGAGTGGTGGTCACAAAATTTGTGGAAACTCAAATGCCCCCTGAAATCTAGGGTGTTCCTCTGGTGTATTTTAAAACGAAAAATCCCAACATGGGATATCCTACAGAACAGATTTTTCGTTGGCCCTGGGAGATGTCCTCTCTGCAAGGCGGATGTTGAAACAATAAATCACCTTTTCATTACATGCACTGTCTCTCTAAGCATCTGGGGGGAACTTATAAACATGTTAAAAATTAGAGCTCATTGGGCACCAGTTTCGCTGGATGAAGTCTGGAGGAATTTGTGGAACAACCACCCAGATGGCAATCTCCGAAACCTCCTCCCCATTTTTTTCTGGGGTCTGTGGTTGACTAGGAACAAATGTTTATTTCAAGATCAGTCTTTCTCTTCAACATCTGTGGCTTCAAATTGTGCAGCAATATACTCTTCCCTTCCTCCTCCTGAGTCAAAAAATACATCTAACCGTGACATCCCCCTGATCATAAATGAAAATTCCCCTTGGGCCTTCTTCGATGGGGCATCACAACAGAACAGGGCTGGGGCAGGTATCTTCTTACATCTAAACTGAGATCACTCTTTCAAAGCAGCTGTAGGGATGGGTCAGGGAACAAACAACTACGCTGAACTGGCTCCATTACGCCTTTTAATGTGTTGGTCTCTACAAATGAATATCCTGAGAATTCAAATATTTGGAGACTCCATGAATGTAATCAAATGGGTGAACGGGAAAGCAATATGCCAAAACCAGATCCTGAAGTCTACCTTAGATGATATATTGTCATTAAAATCTCATTTTAATTCTATCTCTATATGTCATATTTACAGGGACAAAAACTCTTCAGCAGATGAGCTTTCTAAAACATGCTTACAACAAGTTTTGGGCAGCTGGTCCATAGAGGAACTGCGACAGGGACAGTCTTTCCACTCACAGCTTCCTCCTTTTGCTCCGCCAGCATAGTTTCTCATCATAATATCTCTCTCCACAAATTTTTGTGACTACAGGGTTGTGGAATTCTTTCGAGGCACCTCTGTTTTTTTGTACGCAGATCATGCTGCCTTTGCTTTTACAGGCTCTCGCTCTTATCACTTGGGGTGATCTGTTTTTTGTATCTGATTATCTCTTTGTCTGACAGTGGACGAGCTGCTTTTTTATGTTATTTTCATCTGGCTGTTTATATACTATCAGTTCTTATGTAAGAGGTTGTTTATCCTTCCTGTAAGGAGGCCTCATTGGCTATACTTTGCATATGTATTGGCAACTATTGCGGATTTCTCTCCGCGTTCCTATGGACTGTTTCTTCTCATCAGGTGACAGGCCCGGTTGATATGCCGCGTCCCTAAATCATGTTTTGATATGGGATGCATTGGGTACTTTTTGTTAGATCCCCAACTGTTTTGGGGTATGTCTTTATCTGTTTTGATGCCCTCGGTTGGGCTGAAGATGCAAAGGTGACTTGTAAAACTTTTTATATTTCCTTAATAAAAAGTTTTAGCCTTTTTCTCCGGAAAAAAAACACTATTAAGCATGGTGTGTGTATATGGGGTAAAAAAATATATTAAAGGTATACATTTTAGGGAATGTGATTGGATTAAACATTAATGTGGCGAGATGAGGAGGAAAAAGGCTTTAAAAATATTATAATTAGCAAAGGGAGAGATATTTAGGAAGAGGTAGTTCTAGAGGTGGGGTGGGAATCCATTTTTCGTTGATTTTTCACTCATCATTTATATTTAAGTTATTAGGGTGCTTGCCAATTTCAACAGTTTCTCTCAATTTCCTGTGGTGGTAATGGTCAATTCTAGCTAAGATACTCACATTTTTTATGCAAATGTGATTATTTGTCTTGAGTGTTCAACAAGAGCAGAGGAGCAAGACCAATTGTGTTTTATATTGAGACAATGCTCTTCAATTCTAATTTTTATGGGGTGACCTATTTCACCCACATAAGATTTGTCGCATGAACAAGGGATAAAGTATACACCTTTTTTATTGGTGGGGTTAATGGGATCTTTGATGGACCTAAGGTAGTGACGATGTTTTTCTTTCTAAGGATATGAGAAATTTCGTCAGTGGTCCCATGAATGTAAGGGAGACAAACTTTAGAGACATAATTATTGATTTCATGTTTTACTTTAGGTACTTTGCTCGCATTTTTAAATGATTTAATGGTTTGGTGTTTGGTGTAAACATTTAAAAAAAAAAAACATCAAACAAATAAGTTTTCTCCTTGTCTAAATGGTTATTATTATAAATTCTCATGGCTCTTATGGTTAAGGTATTAAGAACACGAATTTTTTGGTTGGGATGTTGGTGGGAGTTAGCCTGGAGTTATTGTTCAGTATGGGTTTACTTGAGGTAAACTTGATGGGAGATGGAACCATCCTGATTCCTAGTAACAAGAACATCCAAAAAAGGAACACTCCCATCTGCTTCGATTTCCATGGTGAATTTGATAAACTCGAATTGATTATTAAGGTGTAGCTTAGATATTTCTAATTTTTTACGTCCATGTGGCTAGATAATGAATGTTTCATCAAAAAATATTTTCTAGAGCTTAGGCTTGAAAGGTGCAGAGTCTAAGGCTTTGGTTTCAAGGTCTTCCATAAACAACAACTATGGGGGAAAGAGGGGATCTCATAGTGACACCACATGTTTCTTCATACGTTTCATTTTGAAAGCTAAAGAATGTGTATCTAAGGCATAATTCAATTAACCTAGTTGTGTTGGGATCAATCATTTTATTGATAACTTCCATGGCAGCATCAATGGGAATATTAGTGTAAAGGGAAACAACATCGAAATTGACAAGTAATTCATGGGGTTCAAGTCCTTTATGGAATGTAGGAATTTCCCATTTTCATAATCCAATATGGAAGGCTCATATAGTTTGATATTTTCCACGTTCACCATTAAGTAAATTCACATGTTTGGAGGTTGATTGAGTTTGTAGGAATTATCTCCCACCTTTTATAGTATATTGAAAGGATCATATCACAAAACCTAGATTTTTATACTAGAACCCTATAGCCTCTCATTATTCAACTCTAACCATCCTTTGTCTCACATTCTCAATGATTTCCTTATTCAGTGTTAATCATTCCCAAGATTTTATTTTACCCCTAACTTATTCAACATCTCTAGTTCTTACAAATGGATCTTCCTAATTTTCTCAACATATTTTTCTACTCTTAAAGTAGCCCCTATGAGATCCTCTTTGACTCCTTGTTTCCATTATATAACATCCAATGATGAAGGTGGAAAATATTCAAAACAAGTTTCAAATGGGGACTTACTAGTAGTGGTGTGGATTGCTCTATTAGAGTATTTTATATGTACCATATTTTCATCCTATATCTTCAAATGCTTTTAATTGTAATCCCTCAAAAGTTGCACCAAAGTCATGTAGACTACTTTTATTAGCCCATCTATATGTGGATAAAATGTTGTAAACCTTAATATTTAACATTGATAGTATTAAAAATAAAACACATAATTTAATATTTTAATTTTAAATAAAAATAAATATCTTTTGATTAAAATTATAATTTATATATTAAATGAAGAGTTTGGAAAAACACGTCATCATTATAAACTAAAACCATACCCTCATAGAAATTTATCTATGGAACAATGTCATGATAACCGATACCACGTAAATGTATTTTTTTAATATAAAGGAGAAAAGCGTACATTATAATCGAAATTATGAGTAATGTTAGTACTAAGAATGTACCATCCCAGGGAATATTAATCCTCAAGGTTCCAAAGTTAGGTTTCCAGAAAGAGTCGAAGATCCAAAGGAAATTTTAATAGGGGCTCTGAAAGGGTTTTTGGGCACAAAGGACAAGTCAAAAATTTATATGGGCAGAAGTACTACCTAGCAGGCACTAGCAGGCGAACATTGACATGACATAACAACATGGGAACCAACATGAGAGCACCGACACACAATAATGGGGGCACGGGCATGGGAGGAGTTACGTGATGCATTGATCAGATGGTGGCCACAGTGATTGATCTGATGACCCACAACGTCCCACACTGCATACATGCGTAGATGTTACCCACTAGAGGGGTGCGGAGAGGGACATGCAATGCCCTCCTATTCCCCTTGCACCATTCAAAAACAATGCATGATGATCATGGGGCGACAGAAATCATGCCACATGGCATTACACATAGACATCCCAAATGTCTTGATATGCCACCCAACCCACCATCTCATCCATTCGTCGCACGTCATCATTTCCCACATCAACCTCTGATCATGTCAGCACTTGACACATGGCATGATCCATGTCATGATGATGTCATCATGAAACCAACTCAAATTTTGTGCCCAATGAATTCGTGACACGTGTTGGGAAAAAAAATTCTTCTCTAGAAAGGGATTGGGGCCCATTTTGTTTTTATTAGGCCGATAGGCCTTCCTTTGAAAGGGACCTTCGTTGTCCCTTTTGTTCTCAAACTGACACCTGGCGTCAGGCGGGAATAACCGCGAGCGGTCTTCTGCGGTTATGTGCGGTTATCGGTTTTGTGCGGTTCTGTTGACACCTGTCGTCCACATTCAGTGGTAAATTATTTATGTGTCGTGCAATTTCTGTTTAGTCTGAGCAATTTCGAAGAACAAGCGCGACCCTTCTGCTGCGCATTTTCAAGATATTCGTCATGGTAAGATACTTGATGCCTGGCTCAACACCTCTTTCAAGGCCCCGTGCCCTGGCAGCAAAGGGAATCCATGGCCGCCTGAGATCGCTGGTTTTTTAGAAAATTCCTTGCAGGAAATCCCTAAAATACCCGAACACAGCAAGCCTCAATCAGAATTGTCAATCAGAATCGTCCTGCGCTCTCTGTTCATTAAGCAAAACGAGAAACTTCCAGGATGTGGATATCATGCCCGAGGGATCCATGAGCATCGTGCGAGAAAGCCCTACTGCTGCCATTGTCAAATTCAAGGCCGGAAGTATCCAGCCAGCCCATCACCATACCTTTGGGCATGATCTTCTTGTTGTGTCTGGGTCGAAGAAAGTGTGGAATCTCACTAAGAATCAGTGCTTCGATTTAGGCCCAGGGATTATCTCTATACTCCTGCGCCATTTATTGCACTACAGGAACCATAGAGGTGATTTCATCCTCTCCAACTCGTCTAGGTCGCCTTCTATGAGTCAGGACATATAATGAATCTTCTGAGATTGGGGAAGGGGCCGACTGTATTCTCTTCGTTTATGTGCTTGGAAGGCTTAATTGGGCTCCTGGAATTACACTGTTTTACAGTCGAGGTGTGTGTCGGGAATTATGGTGAAGTTGGAAGTGACCATGGAGGTTGGAGCCAATGGATTTGCCATAATCAAGATGACCAATCCGCTGGTCAATGCTCTGGCAGTAACACGTAAGGGCTTGAAATGATTTTTTACAAAATTGAAAATGGAAATCATAGAATCTGAGCTGAAACTGAATTTTTTTATGTATTTGAGGGTTTTAACGATGCTTGATTTAAGGATCAGATTTTTTTATTTCATGATGTTTTTAGGTTTAAAAAGGTTTTAATCGCTTTTTTTTTAGTATTAATTATTACATGTTTTATGTTATTTTCGTTTTCATTCTAGTAAAAGCTAGGGTTAATCGTCAAATCTACTGGAAACCTGTTTGTGAGATAAAATGTTGATTTTCTGATAGAAAAGATAAATTATTTGGTGTCGAATTCAGATTGGTATAAAGCGGTCTGCAGATTCTGAAAACTTCATTTTGAAAATCCTAGCGCGATCCGGGGAGTGATAATTTTAAGGAAAGAAAATTAACTTATTTTATTTAAATTTTGTTTAGAAGTTTTTACAAATCTACATAAATTTTAAAATGACAATTGTGGAAATTTGGCACAATATTGTTGAAGTTACCAGACTTGACTCTGAGAATGGCTTGGCCAAAGCCCAACAGTCTGGAAATTAAATTGTCAAAGTGATCAATCTCGACTTCGAGTACGAATTGTAAAGGCCCAATATCAAGAGTTAATTCGAACTCGGGAAAAACTTGTAAATTGATTTGGGAAAGTAAAAGATACACTATATTTACTTTTTCTGGGCAGGGGTAAACACTTTTTATGGTCTGTTGGGAGCAATAAATCCCAACTTCATCCCATAAAGCCTCTATTAATGCGGGTGTTATCAATCTTCCCTGATTCATACACGAGTGGGGCTCTATTCCAGCTGCGGTTTGAACCTGGGTTGTTATTGTGGTGAGTCCCCTGTCTCGACCTCGAGACCATAGCTCAACAAAGGAAAAAATACCTTTGGGGGAGAAAATATGTTTTTGATTAATACAAGTATTTATGACAGCTATAAAACGGGAATATTAAAGACAACTCATTTTAGATTTTATATACACACACATACTTGAAATGCTATGGATTCTCCATAGGTGACACAAGTTTGTTGGTTGGCTGCTGTCGAATTAGGTTAGAAAAACAAACACAACGAGTGTCTTTTTGGGTTCTCTCTGTCTTTTAGATAGAGATGGAAAAGTATGAAACATCACTTGAAAGTCGGAACTTATTGAATCAGTTTGACTCGCCTGTGACCTTGAGTCTGAATATATGACTCGGGGTCAAGTTAGATTTGGTTTCCTCAAAGAACAGAGTCGAACTTGGAAATTTGACTAAGACGAATTAGAATAGTCTGGCGACTTTCTTTAAATTTCTCATGCTTCTTTGTTTTTGTGAAAAGAAGCTGCTTTTTGGCCAAACTAGCATTACATTGTAGAAGTTGTACTGAATTCTCACTTTTTTTGGCAAATTTTGGATAGAGTGGGCAAAGCTTAAAGTAATCGAGGAGTCTACTCTTGTCAGAGTCATCTTCATTTTTATGGATGCTTGCTTGATCTAATCCTGAGATTGAGCTGCAAGTTAATGAAAACTATCAGCTTTTAAAGAATCTTTAGAAGGATGTGTTAAAAAACATATGGGACTCTGAAGTCTTGTTAATGAGAAAAGAGAGTACAAACATAAAATCAGGTCAGCCTGATGACACCTTTGCATACAGAGATGTGATTTTGAGATTAAAGATTATGAGCATGGTTAGAAAAATGAGAACTATCTCGTACATTCTTTGTTGTGAAAATGAGTAATGAAATATGCTGATAAGCCTATGGAAAGAAAGGATATTCAAGTCTTGCAATAAAAGTATAGTTGATTACGAGAAATACATAATGTGGAATGCATAGTGTAAAAGTTAGAGCGATATCTAGAACAAATACATACTAATAATTGGTTGAACCTTTAATTGTGATAATTAATTTCAAGAAAGAGCTCTTTCCATTAGGGAATCTCATAATGCAGATTCTAGATTGTAGATCAGCATTATCAAGATCATCATAACATAGAACCATTCATTGTTGTAATAAATTTCAAGAACAAACTTTCGGTGAACCTTGCACATACCAATTCCAAATCATAGGTCAACCTTACCAAATTCATCATATTACTGTCCAGTAAGTAGTTGACTACGTCATAATTTTATGTTCCTTGAAAGAGAAGGCTTAATGACATACGCATTTGTGTGTTGATATCTTGGTGTAAGTAATGGATTAGCATATGTGTTATCATTTAACTTAATATCTGTAGTAACCATTCAATTGGTTTTATTTACAGTTCTTGCAGGCTTGAAAGAAAAATATGACAAAGCAATGAGGAGAAATGATGTGAAGGCCATTGTTGTCACTGGTATGCATGTTTTGAAGTTGTCGGTTGCAATCTAATTTTGAAGGATTGTTTGGTTATAATAGTGATAGTGATATGAATGCAGTTTGCAGAAGGGATGGAAACTGTACTAAATGTTCAATGGTGTTATAAATCTTTATATATATTCATATATAGAGAGAGAGATGTAAATGCTTCTGTTCAAAAATCGAGATGAGTTCATGTCTATGTCTCTGTTTTGGCATTATTAGGTAATGGAGGCAAATTCTCAGGGGGTTTTGACATCAACGTTCTCTAGGAAGTACAATAGACTGGTGTGCCAAACTAAGTTTTCATACAAAATTTAAATTATGTTGTAGATTGTTTCAAAGGTTTCCATGTTTGCTCATATTCAATTCTCTGTAACTGTGTATCTAGCAGGGAACTTGTCGCATTTGGGTAGAGTTTCTGTTGATCTTATGATCAATACTATTGAAGGTAGGCATTTGTTATATATGTTGCTTTTTTTTGTTTTCACTAAAGTTGCAAGTTGTCGGTGATATGTATGGCTGAAGTGGGGGTACTGTATCTCGAGAATGTTAGCTATTATCAAATCCACAAATAATGTATAAGATAGAGGAATGTTGCTTTTACTTTGACTTGTCATTTCAAAAAACATTACCAATTATTTTAAAATACATTTTGCTTTATCGTTATTTTTCATATGTTATTTGAATGCTATAAAGCGAAACATTATCATACCCCTCACATTTTGAGCTTTTCTAGGAATGTGCCAAAATATGGATACCTAGGCTTATTGTAGAGTATAGTTGGATTTGATGGTTCATTTAAAAGTAGCATTCTAATAGCATAGTTAGGAACTCATCAATGTATTGGTAAAGGATCCTACATGTTTTCCTGTATTGTAATACATAGCTGGATATGTTGATATTGTTAACATAAAAAAATTAAGATTCTGATGGATGTTTAGGCACCCCTGAAAGTTTGGAAAAGGCTTCTATGTGTTTTTAGGATGGAACCTTTTTCTGGCTTTGACCTTTTTGGCCTTTTGGTGCTGTTATAGAGGCTAAGAAACCTTCCGTAGCTGCTATTCAAGGGCTTGCACTTGGTGGTGGATTAGAATTAGCAATGGTATGTCGCAATGATTGTCCATCTCTTGTAATTTTATGTTTTGGAAGGGGAATTTTGGGAACTTACATGTTTTTGAGTTATCATGGATGTATTTAATTTACCCAGTCTTGTCATGCTTGTATTTCAACCCCAAAAGCGCAGCTTGGGTTTCCAGAACTTCAACTTGGGATTATTCCAGGATTTGGAGGTAAGATTTCTCAATGTACATTTATCTGTCTCAGGAGGGCTGACTTCATACTGTGGTATAGCCAATTTTAATCTTACTATGTTTTATCTGGAAAATAGGTAATGATTTGTTTCCAGCGCTGAAGACTCTTAAATGAAGAAGGCGGCATGCAGGGTTTTATATTTTATATTTTATTGCGAAGTTATTTGTGGCTTCCTGAGGGTTGATTTTCCCATGCTTTAAACCTGTCAGATCATTAGACTGTCATAGCTCCTGTCGTGCACGTTATTGTTGTATCTATGAATGGGTTTTTCTGCTTCTTGGCTTCGATCATGACTATATGGGGTGGCCTTCTGCACTGATTTCCATCTGCATTCATCATCATGAGCTAGAGAGTCAATCATGTGTTTTGTCTTATAAGTTGGCATGTGTTTTGTTTGATCATTCTTTTGTGTCTTCGATCATGGTTTCAGTATTCCTGGATATAGTCTTAGGCTTGAACCAACATCTCTGCTAGAAAAATTCAAAATTCCAATTTAATAATCCTATCGGCCTCTCTTTGTACCTTTCAAGACAATTGCTAGTCATATCCTATTTGGACTCCATCTTAAATCATGTGCACCCGTGGACTTAGTTTAGTCATTTATGTGACATTTAAGCCCAATTGCATAAATCTAAACTGACGTCTCACCTTATATTCACTAATTCTACCATTAAGACACGCACTCTCCCTTAATTTGCAAAAAAATGAGTTCTAAAGAAAACCCTAAGCCAAAAAAAAAATGGTCTAGGGGAAACTTTGTCAATCTTTTTCTAGAATTTTCTGGTATGTTTGAAGTTGATTTGAGGAGGAATTTTGATGTATGTCTTGGGATTTCAGTGTTTTTCTCCATGTAATTCTAAAAAATCACCTTGTAATTTGAGTTTTCACTAAATCAATACTATTGTAGGGGCTTTTTCTGGGCAGATTAGATTGTAAAGCTAATTTTTGTATGAAATATGAATGTGTTTGTTAATTGAGGAAAAAATTGAATCCATATGAATGTTTTGTTTAATTTATGTAGAATTTATCAAGATTGTTGAAGAGTATCTTTACTATTTTGGTAAACTTTTACATGGGTTGATATGGAAATGTAAAAATTCAAATTATTGTGTTTCTTATAGTTGAATTCTTAATTGCTTAGTTGTCCATCTAATATCAGTAGGCTGAAATGAATCCTTAATTGATTAGTTTAGTTTGTTGAAATGTGTTCTCCATATTTAGTTTTTAAACCCTCATTTCTCTTATGTTAGACCCAAGGCACATGGATGCTCTAACTGAAAACATGTGGGAATTATACCCAACAAAACATTTATGAATTGTTAACATTTTCCCTACCCGAATTCTCAGAAGAAACTAAAATGTTAAACAAAACCTGAAAATTTGAGTTGAATGGATAAAATCTTCTCTTTGTATTTTTTATTTTCTTGTCAAAAAATTATGAAGGAATTAAAGTGCATAAAACCCCATTTTTTTAAAATGCACGGAAATATACTAGCATAATCAAAAGTAAAATTCACATAGTCATTCCAACAAAAACAAAATGGATGAAACAAAATAAGTTCTGATTTAATTGGTTGAAAGTATGTTCTCTAGCTTTATTTTCTTGTTGAAACTTTACACCAAGAACCAAAACGCATGAATTCTTAAAAGTGAAAGGGAAAATATACACTCAATAATATTAAATAAAACTATGGATTTTTCATATAAAATTTTCAGCAAAATTCTAAACTAGCAACAATAAATTAAAATAAGATTTTGAAGTTCCCAGGCTCTACACCATAGCACATGTTAATTTTAAGATTGTCCTATGTTGTATCAATTACTTTAGCCCAATTCCACACTTTGATTAGCAATGTTTCCAATTGTAATTTAAATTTCCATTCATCAACAGTAATTGAAGATAGAACAATAAATGCAATGATAAAGGAGAAAATCAACACATCAATAAGAGACATCATATTTGGTTAAAGATTAGGGTAAAACCCCACTAGAGGGAAAACCCTTTGAAACTTTTCATCTATTAGATTATCATAAAATGTTCAGCAGAGAGTACAATGAGCCCAATACAATATCATCATCAATATAACCCAGTAAAATTGAGAAACAAGTTTCCAGTGTCACATTATATCATAGACAACTTCTCCTGTCTTCGGTCAACTGTAGATAGCTTTGGTCAATGGTCAACTGTATTCAAACCCCAGTCGCATGCATGAAGGGTTATGAGAGCGACTATAGGATCCCAACCACTCCCTTGATGCTTTTTTGTCAGGGATAATAGCCGAAATTTCTCAGTCACAATCCTATCCCTATAGCCCAAAAACCCTAGGTTAGCTGCAAGCCTCGGACCTTGAAATATCGTAGCTTCACAAACTTACTTTGTTGACCTTGCCTCAAACCTGTGTGAACCAACCAACGAGAAGAGAAGAAGAGGATTGGTTAGTAATGACCAAATGAGCTCTAGATCTCTTATATTTATAGCCTTCCATGGTTGTCTAACAATGTCCATTTGATGTTGAGGTTGATCTGTCCAAATGTGCATGTGTGGGTACATAATACAAAATCCAACTTCTGCATGTCCAAACGAGGTGATCTTTAGGTCAATTTTGGTCCTCTATAAAAGAGGAATTCAATGCCATCATCATACCCATCATATGAGTTGTACAAGGTGGAATATGATTACAGTCACATATTTTAACACTCCCTCTCAACCAGGGAAGATTCCACCTGTCAAAATTTGTCCATCTATCAATATGTCATCCTGTATTCACATGTCCTATCTCTACTCAACTCTATCTGCTAAAACATTCTCGAATCTAAATAAGAAGAATCATTGAGGATCAAAAGCTACCACCCTCTATTCATTAGGCTACTATCCAAAATCTCTTTCAGTGGGCCACTACCCAGAAAATATGTCAGTGGGCTACTACTTAGAATCTCATGGGGGAGCTACTACTACAACCCTATATTGAGAAATAGGTGATATAGGGGAGCTACTACTAAACCCATCCTATTTCCTACTTATATTCCCAAAAATGACCCTCAAGATTCATGTGGTAGAACACTTTCAACATAATCCTAGCTTGGACAAGATACCCGACTTACCAAGAGGTAAGGATCACACACCTCCAAGACTACTCAACCTGTTGGCCAGATGGGGAAGGGAAATCCCAACAAGCTTAGCTTGTGGATATGATGCCAACTAGGGTATACCCTGCAAAGACTAAGATAGGGTGAGATACTACTTCAACCCTATGGGTAACGTATATGGGTGATACCCTATTGTCCCGAGTTTCGTCAACCCCAAGATCCCTCTATCTCAATTCTTCACCCTAAGAGCTCAAACAGGGGGGAAGAGTTGGCTCAGATGTTAAGGAAAATTTTAAGGATGGAAATTTAGTTTAATGTTTTGAAACCTTGGTGAACCTTACTAGTCCATAATGTGTAAAGTGTAAAATGTTTGGAGATATTTTTGTAAAAATATTCAAAATTATAATGATCTAATATTAGTCTATATAAAATTTTAGCAATTTTTAAGGTAAAATAATTTATACTATAAAATTTGGGTGAATCATTTCTAAATAAAATGGAAATTTGGCGAACCTTTTTTATTTGAAAAAACATGGAAAATTAGCCCACCTGCGAATATTAGCCCCTAAAATTTTCCATGCTTAGTGTCCTCGATCAGCGATGCCCCTTATCAGGAAGGGACACATCCATTAGTCCAAGTTGCTCTCTGAAGACCAGGAAATTCCCTTTTGGTAAAGCCTTGGTGAGAATATCTGCAATCTTCTCATTTGTTGATATGTGATAGAGTCGAACGACTCGTCTCTACACTATATCTTGAATGAAGTGATATTGAATCTCTATGTTCTTGGACTTGTCGTGAAATACGGGATTATATGCTATATAGATCCCACTCTTGTTTTCGCAATATATCATTGTAGTGTCTAGGACCTACTTGAATAGCTCTCCAAAGAGCTTCCTCAACCAAACTACTTCACAACTAGCCATGCTAGAGGCAATATACTCTGCCTCGACGGTACTCAATGCTACAGACTTTTTCTTCCTACTCATCCAAGATATCATGGAAAATCCAATACTAAAACAACATCCAAATGTACTTTTCCTGTCGATAACATTTCCCACCTAGTCAGCATCGGTGTATCCATGAAGTCGAACATCTTCAGTAGAATATCTTAGACCAAGTGTGATCATCCCATGCAAATATCTCAAAATGTGTTTGGCAGCAATCCAATATGCATGGAGAGGCTTGGTCATGAATTGCCTCAATATATTCACTGCATAGCATATGTCTAGACGGTTTTTCACAAGGAACATTAGAGCCCAAATCAATTGTCTATACTTAGATGGATTCACTAAATCGAGTCCTGTAGCTTCTCCACATAACTTCTTGAAGTTCATTTTCATCAATGTGGTCATGGACTTGCATTATGTCATTCCAAATATCTCTAATAGCTTCACAACCTATTTTCCTTGTGAAAGAAAAATGTCTCCAGGCCTTTCCACACCTCAAGGCTTAAAAAGTAGTGCATGAGTCCAAGTTCCTTCATCTCAAATTCAGAGGCTAGCCCCCTCTTACAGTTGATCATCCTAGGCTCACTACCTGTCAAGAATAGATCATCAACATATAAAACCAAAATCAATAGCATACCTTGGACTATCTTGAAGTAGAGGTTGGGATTGCCATCGCTTCTTATGAATCCCAACTTCATCAAATAATTATCTGTGTGCGTGTACCATGCTCTTGGGGCTTGCTTCAAACCATATAATTCCTTCTTCAATCTATAAACATGTTTATTTCGATCCTCTACTTCAAATCCATGTAGTTTCTCAACATACTCTTCTTCTTGTAACATGCCATCGAGGAATGTAGTCTTTATGTCCTTTTGATGAAGGGTCCATCCTTGACTTGCAGTAAGGGAAACTATCAAATGAATGGTTGTATATCAAGCCATGGGTGAAAATATATCATCATAATTTACTCCCTCCTTCTGTGAGAAACCTCAAGCCACGAACCTTGCCTTGTATTTTTCAATAATACCATCAAATCCATGTTTGATCTTGAATAGCCACTTCGAATTTACCATGAATTTTCCCTTCAGTCTCGGCATGACATCGCATACGTCATTCTTCATAATTGATTCATACTCTTCGTATAGAATCTTTCCAAACTTGTTATTTGACGACTTCTTCGAATGTGGATGGTTCAACTTGAATCATAATACTTGTGGCTACAACATATTCTTGGTACCTTCATAGCTACTTCCTTTCTCTAAATGATCTTCAAATGGGAACCTATTTCTCAGCATCATGTAGTGTGTCATGAAGCAAAATTTTTCTCTTGCTAGAAGGGGGATCACTTGGAGGAGGATCTAAGGGATCCATGGGCTCCATGGGATCATCAACAATATCTGTCTTGGATCCAGGCATGGAAGGACCATCCAAAATATCCATATCATCATTCTTCTTAGGAGGAGGAGGCGGATGAACGTCCCTTGCTTTTCCAAAGGCGACATCTTCATCGAATGTAACATCCCTGCTAATTTCAACCTTCCTTTGACCAGGAATATAAATTTTAAATACTTTAGAAAATTCACAATATCCAAAAAATGTACCTTTTCTTCATGTATATTCCAACTTGTTTCCTTTGTCCTTTGGCACATGGAAATATACAGGACATCCAAATATGCGGAGATGACCAATGTTAGGCTGGACACATGTAATTAGTTCTTTGAGGGTCTTTCTTTCAAAATCTTGGAGAGGCACCCTATTTTGAACATATACGATAGCATGTGAAGCGTCCGCCGAAAGGAAATTAGGAAACTTTTGATCATGGAGCATTGATCGGGTAGCTTCTACTATAGAGTTGCTCTTCCTTTCAGATAAACCATTTTGTTTGGGAGTATATGGCATAATTGTTTCCTTCTTAATGCCTTCCTTCTTGCAAAAGTCAATGAACTCATTTGACATGTATTCTTCACCATTATCATACCTAAATATTTTGATCTTCTTCCCTATTTGATTTTTGACCAATGCTTTGAATTCCTTTAATGTTTCAAATTCTTCACCCTTATGCTTCAAATAGTATATCTATGTCTTCCTTGAAAATTCATCAATAAATGTGATGTAGTAGATATAACCACTAATAGAATGTACGGGCATCAAAACACATACATTGGAATGAATGAGATGGAGGATGTCAATGGTCTTGTTCTCATTGGAGGAGAATGGTCCCCTTGTCATATTCCCACTTGTACAACCTAGAAATACTCCATCATGTTGAGCTTGAACCTTTGGAATCCCTGAGACCAAATTCTCCATATTCAGAAGAGCATCATAATGTAGATGAGCCAACCTTCGGTGCCATAATTCGGTTATATGATTAGTATTATGAACCAATGCTAGTAGTGGTCTCCCAATGACCCCGTAGAGTCCTTCATATCTCAATCCCAATGTGAATGCATTTCTCATAGGTGATCCAACAGGCCAAGAAATAAATTTTTCCTTGATGAAAGAAACCCTCATGCTTTTGTCTTCGAAATCAGATATTAATACCAAACTATTCTTCAACCCAAGCACATACATCACATCATGTATTAAAATAGATTCCCCATAATTCAAATGAAATTTGACGGACCCAAAACCTTAAACGATATGAGTGGCGTTGTCTCCAAGAATGATTTTCAAATTTGACTCCCTCTCTACCAAATTAGAGAGAACTTCCTTATAACTAGAGAAGTGATGAGTGGACCCACTATCAACCAACCAACTATCCCACTAATGTGGAGGAGATGAACTAGTAAGGTCATAAATAAGAATATGTTTAGATTGATTTGCAACATTACTTTCATACCTGGAGAATCTTGAGTTCTTTTGAGGACGACGATCTTCTTCATGGTCACTTGGAGCATCTCTTCTTCTTATTTCATCTCTTCCATTGTGGTCATCTCTTCTTATTTGATCATTGAACATGTTGTTGTTTCTTCTAGTATTATAACGTGGTCCATTGTTCTTCTCAGGGAAATCTTGAGCATAGTGACCTTTCTTATGAAAATTGTAGCATTTGATGTTCACATATTCCTTTCTTCTACTTGGATTTCAAGGAGGAGTCCTTCTTGATGGACCTCCTTTCGCTTTCTTCTTCTTCTTTTCATGAGAAATGAATGCAATAGGCTCTCCTTCTTCATGCTTTTGAATCCATCCTCTTGATATCATCCTTGACTCTTCTTGAGTGAGTTTTCTAACAATTTCATCAAATGATGGGAGGACATTTTTGTTGCTTATGGAAGTGATGAAGGTTTCCCAAATAGAAGGGAGACCTCTTAGAGTCATGATAACTAATTCCATGTCAGACATGGATCCTCCAACTCTTTGCAGTTGATCTTTAAGATGAGATATCCTCATTATGTAGGATTGCACAAATTCTCCTTTGCTCATATTGGTGTCATTGAGTTTTTCATTCAAATTGTTGACCTCATAGATGCCAGCTATCTTATCATACATGTCTGTAGACCTTCTCAAGTTTCTAATATATGCAATTAAATTATCTTGTAAACCATCAACTATAATTTTCTTTTCTTTTAAAACACCTCTCTTATGCTTGTTCTTGATAGCAGTGGAAGCATTCTTGGGAGGCTCGAATACTTTTCCTTGAATGTAGTCCAAAACATCATTGTTATCAGCTATGATCTCCAACCTGACTTTCCATGCAGCAGAATTAGATGAGTCACCCAACTTCTCATCACTCTTAAAGAAGGAAGTCATCTTGACTTTGATTAGATAGACTCTTTCAAATTTCCAAAGATGATTGCTTCAAAGCTTGTCTCCTTTTTGGCTTGTCCTTCACATTACCTCTGATACCATGTTAATTTTAGATTGTTTTATGTTGTATCAAATACTCTAGCCCAATTCCACACTTCAATTAGCAATGTTTCCAATTAGAATTAGTCTTTCCATTCATCAACAATAATTGAAGAAAGAACAATAAATGCAATGACAAAGGAGACAATCTTAATATCAATAAGAGACACCAGATTTGGTCAAAGACTAGGGAAAACCCCCCACTAGGGGGAAAACCCTTTGAAATTCTTCTTCTATTAGATTGTCATAAAATGTTCCGCGGAGATTACAATGATCCCAATACGATATAATCATCAATATAACCCAATAAAATTTAGAAATAAGTTTCCATTATCCAATTATATCAGAGACAACTTCTCTTCGGTCAACTGTAGATAACTTTGGTTAATGGTTAATTGTATTCAAACCCCCAGTCGCATGTATGAGGGGTTGTGAGAGCAACTATAGGATCCCATTCTCTCCCTTGATGTCTGTGTGCCATCAACTATATCCAAAATTTCTCAGTGACAAGCCTATGACTATAGCCCAGAAACCCTAGATCAGCTACAAGCCTCAGACCTTGAAATTTTAGACCTTCACAAACTTCATTTGTCGACCTTTCCTCAGACCTGCACAAAACAATAAATGAGAAGAGAAGAAGATGCTTGGTTGGTGATGTATAAATGATCTCTAGTTCTCTTGTATTTATAGGCTTCCATGGATGTCCAACAATGTCCATTTGATGCTGAGGATGACCTGTCCAAATGTGCATGTATGGGTACATAATTCAAAATCTAACCTATGCTTGTCCAAACGAGGTGATATTTAGATCAATTTAGGTCCTATAGTAAATATGAACTCAATGAAATAATAATGTCCATAATATGAGTTGTCCAAGGTGGAATTTGACTGCAGTTGCATATTTTAACAACACAACATAGTGTGACTGTAGGGTCCCAACAAGTAAGCTTTATAATCATAATTTATGATGTGTTTTCTTATTGGGTCATATATATATATATATTATTTTCCAAGGGGAGTAGCTCAACTAGTGATCAAAGTAGTGTGAAATCTCTGGAACTGAGAGATCCAAGGTTCAAATCCCCTTGGTTGTGACCCGGTTTATGAAGAGGAGGATAGATCGTAGACCCCCAGACGTTTACTAGTAGTTATGTGTCAGGTGGGTTGTTGGGTTCCTCTGGGATATAAAAAAAGATTATTATTATTATTATTATAAACTAATTAGGAAAAATTGTTTATCTCTCTCTATATCTTTTCATAAAAAATAATTTGGAAGGTACTAAGCTATATTTAAATAATTTTATGATTGTGAAATTTTCGAAGATCTCACTTTTGACCACTACTTCAAAGTGTCTCCATGGATTTACGGAAACCTTCATGAGAAATGAAATTTTGCCAAAGGGTGGAAAACTCCTCCATTTCCACCATGAGATCCAACCCCTTTGGACAA
>APFE031378168.1:52932-69616 GCA_000404065.3 Pinus taeda
ATCTCCCAGAGTTTCTGCTCAGCTTCTCTTTTGGCTTTGAATATATTGCCAAATTCCTTTTTGTTCCAATCTTTACGCCTGTATTTGATATGTTTAAGTTTATGTTGGAGCAGGAACATTCTAGTGCCTTGAATGTTCAGATCCTCTCTCCACCATTTGTCAATATTGCTGGTGAATTCAGGGTGAGAGAGCCAGGCATTTTCAAATATGAAGGGTCTATTTCTTGGTGTACACATAAAAGTGGCTTCCAGTTGTACAAGCCAATGGTTGGAACCTCCAAAGGGAAGAATAGAAGCTGACATGGCAGGGCTTGAAAGAAAGAGGTCCTCTGAAATGATAAATCTATTGAGTTTAGAGGCCACTTGTGAAGCCCCTTCCCTCTTGTTGTTCCAAGTGAAGGTCCCATTAATTGTTTCAGTGTCCACTAACCCCATGTTCCTTATGAAGTTCTGGAAGGCCATGGAGTCTCTGCCTAGTTGTCTGATACCGCCTTTTTTCTCTGTAAGAGATCTTATCATATTGAAATCTCCTACAACGATCTAGGGCATACTAGGGTGTCTTACTCTTAGTTCCTCAAGGGAGTTGAGCAGCCTGATTTTATCTTCTAGCTTTTGAGGTCCATAGACATTTGTGATCATGTATATCTTTCTGATCACCTAAAGGTTTACATACCAAAGAAAGATAGTTCCTGGACGCTTCAACATCTAGGATTCCAAATTTCTGGGGATCCCAGAGCATAAGAATCCCCCCCGCTGAGTTATTTGCTTTAACCTCTAAATACTCATACTTGATTAGCCATTTATTATGAATTTATCTAATCTTATCCATCGAACATTTTGTCTCCTGAATAAAAACCATATCTGGTTTTTCTTCTTTTATTCTATTACTGAGATTTCTTTGTTTCCTTCTATTTCCTATGCCTCTAATATTCCAAGTTGTGAGCTTCATTAAGAAAGGTTGGTAAACGAATAACTGGTGAGATCTTTCATCTTACCTGAGTTGATCAAGAGTTTCCCACATTCGTTCAACAACTCCTTCTGCCTTTTTCTTCCTCTTTTCCTATCTGGGTTCTTTGGAGATTATGCTTGTATCTCCTCCATTATTTTGACCCCTCTATGCTCCTGGCTATCCTGATTTCTTTTGACTCCAGAGCCCTTCGGTTGTGATCTCCATAGGAAGAGCTGTTGAACCCTATCATATGCCTCTTTTGGTAGGGAGTCCACTCCTTTGGTCATTCCCTGTTCCAGAAATTTCTCTAGATCTATATTCTCCCTTTCGAGAATCTCCTGCAGTTCATGGTCCTCTGTTCCCACCTCACTTGGAGTCATCTCATGGTCCCTACTTATCTCCATATTGCTTCGCAAATCCTCCTTTTGCTAGCTGATTTCTATGATATCTTCCATGCTAGCATCCCTTTCCTTCTCAGTGATAATGTTCTCCGTTTCCTGGTTAGTTTCTTTGTTTCCATCTTCTTCTTCTAGGATCTTAAAGCTATTGTGGCTCGGCTGTCTTTCCTCATTGATCTTTTTTTGTGGCAGCTTCCCGCCTTTCCCTTTGCCCCCAACCTTAGTGAAACACTCGAGATTTTTATCCACCATTATGATGTTCGACTTGAGTTTGCATACCCTAGTTGTCCTTATGGAAGTGATTTTTTGACTACTACCCCCTTTCTCCTTCTCCTTACTAGCTTCCTGCTGATCCCCTTCCTGTTCATGAGGTCTGTTTTTTCCCAGTATTTCTGTGTTACTTGCCTCTGTTGTCTTCTCCAAAGGTTTCTTGAAGCATTGCTTTTCAGCGTCCTTGCTTCTATCCATGACTGCTTGACTGTAAGAGGGAGCAACACTCCCCCCTACACCTCATGCCATGGTACCCAACGTCAAACCCTAACACCAACCCTGGAACAAGTTGCAGAGCCTCCTGGAGCCCCAAGTTTTTCGTTTCACATAATGAAAATAAATCATCTAACATTATTCATTTCCACAATCTTTCCCCACAAATATACTGTTTCTTTACTACACGCACTTGTATGAATTATGAATATTGTTAAGTATAACTAAAAGCATACAAATGTTGGTTTAGTGGGGTCTGACCCAGGTTTTGATGTGATTTAGCCAAACAAATCCTGGTATTACTGGCCCTTTCGGCAACAGTCCGCAGAGCGTGAACTGAGGTCTCACCCGAAGTAGTATGGGAGGGTGCTAGAACTAGGTTTATGCACCCTAGAGATATCTGATGAGGTTCTTTGGTCCGTGGTTTGACCCTACATGCACGTTGTGCACCTATCAGTACTTCACAACTCGCGATGCTGTCTTCACACAGCCCTGTTTGAGGCGCTATCCGTGTTATTACCCAAGTTCCTTATTAACCTGATATTATCTGACTACTTAACTTATCTGGGTAGGTCTTTAGTGATATTTAACATTATGTTCAGTATTTATATAAGTGCGCGCGATACACAAAACAATATAATTGCATATAAATTAATACAAAAGCAGATACATAGTAATTGGAATCAATTTCTCTTTATTATTCTTTCTTCAAGCTTACATACTCGACACCACTCTGCGCACTTAGCTGCAGGGGTTTGCGCACTCAGCTGCGGACTCTACTCGGCCTTTGCACACTTAGCTGTAGAGCCTCTTCCTATTACTATGACCCAAAGCACTCATACTCTTACTTTATGCTTGAACCCTTCGCTTGATGTTCATCATCTTTTCTCTAATTCATTTTACAACTTAGAGCCTCTCTCATTTATACAATCCCATGGTCTGTGGATCATGGGTAGGTCGACATGATATTACATTACATTACAAAACTTAGGGTGGACAACCTTATGACTCAACCTATACTTCGTGCTCCACACCCGCAACTCGCAGAGTCTTACAATACATTTGACCAAAACTTGGGCTTTGAGCCCCAAAACATTCTGTGGGGGGATTCGATGCCCATCAAGACCTTAACACAAACATCGCACTCGTCCCCAAGTCACTCAGTTGGCACAGAAATCTTGGCGCGAAGTCCCTCCAATTGGTCCCGCGGTGCTCGGAGGTCTGCAACGCACTGCACTACGGTTTGCTGGACCTGCTGCATGCGTTCTTCTGATGCTTCTTTGTTAGGATCAAATCCCTGCCTTAACGTGTAGAGCCCCTCCATTTGTGCGAGCTTACCTTTGATATCGGCTGTAATGGTGAAGGCCTCGTCAATCCATAGTTGGACGCGCGCTTTAAGAACTGCCTCTTTCTATCTTGTGACATCCACCTGCTCTTTCAGTGCCCTTGCTTTCTGCATCTTTGCGAGCCTTTGAGTGAGTGCAACTGTCTGCGCAGTTCCTCGAACATTGTCATACTTCTCCTAAGGTTCACACGCCTCTGTTTCTAGGCATTGTATGTTGGGGTCCTCCTGCAAGGATGTGAGGACTCCAAAGGCTTGGTCCAACATACCGATACAATCCTGTACTGCCCGTCCAATTTCTTCCAACCCTATTTGGATAGCGTTAGCGCGCTGCTCTCTAACTTCCGGGGGAGTGGAAGATTGCGCCTTCAGCCGCAGCTCGGAAATCTGGAGATTCATCTCCAGCTGTACTCACGTTGTTTCCTCGCGCGTGTTTCGGACTCTACTTTCCAAATAGTGGATCCGCACTTCTGTTGGTAGGTCCACGGCGATGGACAACTCTGGGACGCACCGACATTCTTCATCAACTGTCTACACTAACTATTACTTCTGTGACACCATTTTGTCACGCTGCAGACTAAGCTGTTTGATGTTGATCTTTTGCTCACTCAGCACCTATATCGTGCGACCCTCCCTAGCATGGAGCTCTCTTTTTATTCCATCTTGTAGTTGGTACAGTGTTTCTCGTAGGAGGGCAGCCAAATTAAGGCCAAATCCCTTGATCCTGCCAATCACGGCTCTGTCGATCTCATTTTCTGTTGCCAGCGCTCCTTCCGGTAGCACTATGGTATTGGCAATCCTTGCGCGTAGCATCTGTTCGGCTGCTGATGTGCCTGCTGCGACGTAGATGGCTATGGTTTCTTCCTATGGGGGTTGCACCTGTAGTTCTTGCAGATGCACCCCTAGGGCCCCCAACACAGTCTACTGCTCTGTCATGACTTCTTGGAGCGATTCCTTGGTGACATCATGAATCGTCTCGCCGATGTCATAAAGGTCTCCCTCCGTTAACATGATCAGGTTGATGGCCAACTTTAAGGCCTTGAGCTTCTTCCGTGGACCCGATCTTTCTGGGACGTGCGACCGTTTGAGTTGGGTAAAATTTGTTCCGAGGTCCGCGCCCTCTCCGGCAAGGTTTGTGTCGTCTGCCTCCTATCCTGTAGACAATTCTTGTCCCTCCTCTGCCTACGCTATTGTGGCCCCTATTTTTTGCACTGTTGCTATTGCTTCGATGGGGTTCTCCTGCTCTGCAGCTCCCTGTGCTGCCTCGCAGACTACCCTTACCTCTGCTGCCACTTTTTCGTCGTGCCGCTTCTCGGCCAGCTATGTGATGCATAGCTTGGCTTCCTCCTTTCTTTTCTGTGCTACCGCCTTTTCCAATTCTGCTAAATCTGGGGCGCACCACTCAAGAGGCCATGTCTCTAACACTGTAAAAATTGCATCATTAGTGGTGATGAATGGGAGATTGGTCCATTGCTACACCGGATCTTTTCGTGCCCTAATGTAGATATTGTGCATGTCCGCTTTGAAGGCTGCAAAACTCTGCAGACTGTTGTGCACTGTGGGGGACAGGTGCAGCCTCCTATTGATCCACATGCAGATGCTCGCCTCCATGAGCACCCAGAAAACCTTTGTATCACGAATCCGCTTCGTGTCCTTAATAGCCCAGAGTGACGCGTACTTCGTGGCCTCTGGTATGTCATGCTCAATGTCTGGGAACTAACTGTCCTCCAGTAGTTCACCTGTGACCAGTAAGATGGACAAGAGCAACCACGCGTAGTGGAAGGTCTTACCTTACTCTTGAGCTTCCTTGCTGTTGATAAAAAACTCTTCACAGAAGAACTCGGCCCAGTTGAACTGGACCCCCTTCGCGCATTGTTCGGCCAATGCAATTACCGGCGCTGGTACTTCATCGGTGTGACATTTTCTCATTACCTTGCCATCCAGGAGTTGGGTGGCTACGCGTACCCCCTTATCTTTGATACTGGTGATGGCATAGCCCCTGTTTTTCTTTTCAAGCTTATATTTGGCCTTCATGGCTTCCGCGAGAGCCAAATCACTGCTTTGTCCTGCTATTGTCGTGGGGTCCTTTCCCTTACAGGGAAGCTGAGAAATTCTATGGATGAGATCCGCCGTGAGGGGAATAGGCTCTTCTAGCCATAAGTACCCATCATGCACTAGGCAAAGCAGTTTCCTGATGATTAAAATGGTGATGGGCGTGCAGTGAAAGTGTGGTATCCATAGCAGATGAAGAAACCCAACCTTCTCCACACCGCACAACCATTTTCATGGCTCTAGTGTTATTACTAGCCCCTCCAGATTCTGTTTCATTAGGCTCGTCGTCTCTAAGTGTGGGAACTTCTCGCTATTTGTGAGGTCCCAATCTTTGAACTTCAGTGTGGGCACGCATCCTAGGTGCGAGCCCTCAAACACAATTCCATCAGGGAAGAGCGAGGTCTAGAGTGCACTCTTTGTTGCAACCAGATCCTTTGGTATCTTGGTTTTCTCTTTCCGCGGGGATCTACTCGAGCAATTTCACTGCAGAGCGCAACAGTTGGATATATTCCTCTACATCCTCTCCTTCCTCGACCTTGGCAATCAGAGCCTGTAAGTCATCCTCCTCTTCATCTGCCTCAATGGTGACAACCTTGCCCTTTTCCTCCTTTGATAGCTTACCGAACCGCGGATTCCTCGCGGACATGTGAACTGGTCCCTTTTCCTGCTTAACTTTCTTCGGTCTCGGTGTTCGGGGGGATTTAGGCATTTCTGGCACAACCCCAGTACCTTTGGGAACATCGTGTACCACAGGGTTCTGCGTGGCCTTATCAGCGGTTCCTTCTTCAAAGCCCAAACCTCTCCTGGTAGCTGCCATTTTGCCTGCACTATGTGTGGTCTCTCGCGAACTTAGGGGCTCGAATACACTCGACACTTAACACTCTATGCTCTATTCATCTGCTCAAATCTCAAGTGAACAGGTGTTGTCTCATGGCTGACCCCTGGAGTTTTATAGAGCCTTTTGAATTCAAATTCGATTGTTCCCCCCAATTCCAGGCCATCAATGCTTTCTTGGTGGAAAATTTTCCCAAATCTTGCCCATAATTCGCATCTTAAATTCCCGTCGCTCACTCTATTTGTCCTCAAATCTGACATCCCGTCATGAACAGTGACACCAATAGTCACTTCCCAGCCTACCCACACCGCAGCGCTGCCCTTCGTGCACAGTCGTGAACCCTGTGAGATCCTGTTATTGTGTGCACTTTCCAAAGTGCGCAACCCTTCGGTAGAATATTTTATAGTCTTGCGCTTCCTTTCAACTACCTGGAGCAGTAAGGTTGTGCTTCGTATGGATATTCAGGTGGTCGCACCACTTGTGCGGGCCTCCATTTCGCCCTTCAATACAGTTCACAGAAAATCTCCATTTGTCCTTGTGGCAGTCAACGTCGTACACTCTTCTTTACTTAGTGTGTCCCCTTGGCTACTGCGTTTGGTGATATGCGGACCTACCCATGGCAGCAGAGTAACTAATTCTCGACGATTGTCTTCTAAATTGTTCGAATGATTGTATGCACCTTGCCTTGCTATCCTAGGTCTGTTGACAGGAAATGATCCCTTTATTTCGTTTTCCAGCCTCTTGACCTCTGCGTCCATTAAAATTCCTTTATTCCTTAACCATACCCATTCTGATTCAAGCTCGTGAATTCTATAGTTTCCCTGTCGAATTGCTTTCTGAAGTCTTCTACGTTTTGCTTCACGTAGCTGTGTGTTTACTTCGTTGTGGGCTTCACGCATTGTCACACTTGTGGGTGCTATCATGTGGCGGTCCATCTTGTCATGCTCCTCAAAGATGATGGTCATTACTTTCTTTCGCAACCCTGGAATCGTTGTCGCGATCAAGGTGTTACACAGGGTCCTATATTCCCATCGAATCGTTGGTACGCGCAGGTCCCAGTTAGTACGTCTTACCTGGTGAAATTCGTTTAGTTCTTCGCACACCTTGTTGAATGCTTCTCCGCGGATAATCCTTGGTGCGCTTTTCCTAACATGCTCTCACTGATTTGCGATCGTGAGAGCAGTGTGCGTGCGTGTGGGTTGCGTACCATATGTTTGTATCCATTTGGAAAGGTGGGTGTGCAAGTTGTTTCGCCCCTCAAACCCGGCTCTCATTAGGGGCCAGGGTTTCCCAAAGCATATAAGCATCGTCCTTCTGCAGTTGCGCCAATCCCTGAAACTCTGCTAGTGCATACCCACCACCTTGCGGGCGTAGCATGTAGTTCCCATTCAAAGAATCGAACCATTGTTGTTATGGTACTTCATTTTCAAAGTTGTTCAGGAATTCCTCTACTGATGTCAATCCATCATGTTTGGGCAGATCCCTTGTTTCTGTTGTGACACAACATAATGATCTTATCATCATATTACAATTTAGCGTGGTTACCTCGTGTAACCAGTTCTGCCATCGCTCTACTTCCTCATCCGAATCAGAGGTGCAGTAGTTGTCACGCTCCCATGAAATCCTACATTGGCTGCTAGATTCACCCAACCCTATTCCCCCACGGTTATCTTATAGGTAAAATCGAGATCGTCATCACTATCGTCATTGCACACTGGTTGTGTATATCGTGCTCCTTCAGCAAGACCTAGTGGTACTACTACATGGAGCGAATTTTTCTCAAAAATCGTTTTACGCTTCTTTAGGTTTATGACTCCATTCATATCAGTGGCCCAGTCTATGCCTAGTAGCACAGGATAGGTATTTCTATCGTCAACAATTTCTGTCACTTCGAAATCCGCCAAAGTGCTCGCGCCTTCAATATCGACTGTTACTCCTTGTAGTCTCCCCATGGGTAAGATCTTCTGTTGGTTCACCATTCGTAACTGAATAGGAAACCACTGCAACATGGGCCTGCCCATGCGTTCCCATGTTTGTTTTGGTAGTACATTCGTGTCTGATCCTAGATCTAGAATTACTTGATCCATTTCACATTCTCTGATTTGTGTAGTCAACCTCATTTCCCTTCCTGTGTGCAGCGCATGCTTTCCAAGTTTCTGGACCACGCGCAATTCTCCTGACCCCGCACACCTAGTGATAAGTTCATGCAGTCCTTTCACAACCCTGCTGTCATGCAGTAGCTTCATACATGTCTCTAGAAAGGTAGTGAGCATTAAAGGATCCATCTCTGGGTCTAGTTGATCCTTACTACCTGAAGTGGAGGCCTCCATGAAGCTCTTCTTAGCTTCCATAAATGTCTCCTTCGTGCGTTCCAAATCGAATTCAGGTTCCTTTGTAGGAGCCTTGTGAACCCACACACTTTCTTCAGGTTGCTTACCTTTGCCATCCCCTATTGTGATACCGCTTCGAAGCACAATGTTCACATTTGGGTCCTCTTCACATGGCTCAGACCTCATCATTTGTAGATCCTGAGTTGGGGGAGGCTGGAGTACCCCTTTTTTGTGCAACCTCGCTATCAATGTAGGGAAGTCTTCTGCCTCATGATCAAACTGAGCATAGGAAAAACATGATTTCCTCATTAGATTCATACAATCGCGGGCATAATCCCCTGGCCATCCGCAATTATAACAAATTAGTTGTCCGCAACCCCTTCCTAGTCCCATTCCTCCTCGACCTTGTCCGCGGCCCTGAAATCCAGCATGTGCTAGTCCTTTATTTTGATCGAGGGCTCATGTTTCAGCTTGTACCCTGTAGGTAGGGTTTCGGTCCATCATTAGTTCATAGCTTCTGCATGTGCGCTCATCATGACCTACTGACCTGCAAAAATTACAAAACAATTGTTGAGACGTCTGTGTGTACTTCTGCAATAGATGACAATTGTTCGTAGCATGTTTTCCTCCTATCTGACAGATCATGCACCACAATGCAGGCGTCACGCTCAACCCTACTTGTGCCTCCTGTCTCAATGGCATCGTCCCTCCTGTCGAAAAATAGTTTGCGAAAATGGGACAATGATCCTTATCATGTCCCTGTCCCTTACATTTGATGCACCATACTTCCTCATGCACCTCTGGGCAAGTCATCCTATCCTGTTTTAAGCTCTGCATTTCCAGGCATAAATTTTTCAGCTATGCGTGGATTTGTTGAACTCCCAAATCAGGATCTTGTATAGGGGTCTCATGCAGTCTCATTGCAATCTCTAATGCTTCGGCCTGGGTGGATAACTTCTGCTGTTAGAGCATCATTCTTAGATGCGGTGTCAAGGACGCTATGAACCATGCGCCGTGCTGGGCATCTGTCAAGGTCATATTGGCTTCGGAAATCATCCCCTTCAGCCTCTGATCGAGTTCCCAGGGAGTCTTGCCTAGAAGCATCATGATCTCCTTAAACCTAATAATCGACTGTGTCTCTGATTTTGGCGTACTAAACTCCATATTCAACGTGACTTGGATTTCTGCAATCCCTGCATTTGGGTTGTCATTAGAGTACTTAATGTACCATGTCAACGCGCGGTCCTGCAAGGTGCTCATTAGTGTTGCCTTCTTAATGTTTTTATCCACGATCCTGTGTGCTTCCCATACTACCTTTACCACAAACCAAAATTGATTTGGGTCTTCATTCCCTACTCCTTTGAATACTGGTAATTTTATTGCGCTCACCATACTGAATGGGGTGGGTGGTGGAGGAGGTGTGGACGGAGATGGAGGTGATGATGGTAAAACCGGTGGTGGTGTAGGTGGGGGTGGAATGCGCGAAATCCGCTGCCTTATCAGACTGATCGCGCTTCTCGGGGAAACTTTCACAAGCTCCTCCTTGCTTTCCCATGAGGGTGAAATCAAAGGACTAGTTTCTACTTCTTTTCTGCCTTTGTTTCTGTAGACCTTCCCACTTTGCGTAGTCCCAAACATTAATTTATTCGCATAATCTGCTTTTCACACAATAACATCTTAATCCACAAGTTTAATGATTTAATATACTTACCTCGTGGTCCTTTGAGGAAGCGTCATTCCGCCTCACTGTAGTTGACCGATGTGTCCACCACGAACTCGATGATGAACCCTCCTATAATTTGATCGAGCCAATGATCCACAGCATGCGCGATCTTATCCTCCAATTCTTATAGTCTACGTACTAATTCCAAAGTTCACACGATCAGTTTGTTGAGCCTACACCTTCCTTGACTGTTTTCTAGCTTCGAGATCCACTCATACAACTCAGAAGGAAAGGATACAAAGAAAATTTTGTGGATTTCCATATATAAGTAGCGCTCCAACCACTGTTCCTTAGATATTCAAGGATTCCTATTTTCCTGTGCCACGAACTCGTGAATTTTTATGTCCAACCACTTTTCAATTTATTTCTTTGTCGGATTCCAGTGACACAACATCAGACATCTCTTATGCAGCTCCTGGTCCTGGCAACAGAACCATTTGTTGGCTTAGTGGGGCCTGACCCAGGTTCTAAGGTGATTTAGCTAAACAAATCCAGGTACTACTGGCCCTTTCGACAATAGCCCGTTGAGCGTGGACTGAGGTCTCACCCGAAGTAGTATGGGAGGGTGCTAGAACCAGGTTTCCACACCCTAGAGATGTCTGATGAGGTTCAGTGGTCCGTGGTTTAACCCTGTGCACACGTTGCACACCTATCAAAACTCCGTAACTCGCGATAATGTCTTCGCACAACCCTGTTCAAGGCGCGATCCGTGTTATTACCCAAGTTCCTTATTAACTCGATATTATCTAACTACTTAACTTATTTGGGTAGGTCTTTAGTGATATTTAACAATATGTTCAATATTCATATAAGTGCGTGCGATACACAAAACAATATAATTGCATAGAAAGTAATACAAAAGCAGATACACAGTAATTGGAATCAACATCTCTTTATTATTATTTCTTCAATGTTACAGATTCGACACCGCCCTGCGCACTCAGCTGCAGGGGTTCACGCACTCAACTGCGAACTCTACTCGGTCTCTACACACTAGTTTAGACTAGTTTGATGCAAAACTTTGTTTTCCCTAGATGCACTCATTTCATTGCTTGTTTGATCTTATTGGTTGACTGTCAATTCCTTTGCAGCAGAGATCTCTTCTAGTAGTAGGCCAGTGTATTAGCTATCACATCCTCCATCTGATCCATGCCCTATTGGTCTCCCAAGTCTCACCTCAATTATGCCTTAGTTCTCTGCATTTTTCCTAGAACTTCTTCCTCTCTCCTTGAGCAAATCCAATCATCTTTCTCTCTCCTAGTGGTTCATGGTAGACCATAGGCGCCCTAACACCTCATTCCAAACTTCATCCACCTTTCTCACCCACTCTCACACCCTCAAAATAGTGAAAAATTCTCTCGGCCTCCTCCTATAGGCCTCTTGTAGTTGCCATGTTTTCCTCTTGTAGATTTCCTATGTCCTCCTATAGATTTTCATGTAGGCTTTCTTTTGAAGGATGAGTGTGGGAAAAGCCTCCAGAAGTCCACCCGAGACCTCCTACGACCCATCCACACCATCCTACATCCTCTCAAGTCCCAAAGCCACCCTCCAACACCACCTATTCGCTGGTGAGCACCAGTATTGCAGCAATAATGCTGCAACTCCTCGGCTGCCTACTTTACTCTTATCAACCGAGTAGTTTGTCACAAACTTGGAAGAATTGGTGTTGTATGCACAAGTACTAGTTCTCACTACAGGTTGTCACTTGGTTAGCCGACACAAGATCACTAGGAGCTCAAGCCAACTTCTATGGATTTCAGAAGAAGCTCTATATGTGATGAAAGGAAAGAAAGATTACTCTACAGATGTTATTCTAACTGTAGAAAGGAGAAAGACTGAAATGTAAAGCAAACCTAGTAAACCCTAATTAACCAACTAATTCTACTTTTGCAGAAAGCACTACGAAAACCATGAAAGGAATGCCATTACCCACTTAAGGAAGTAAACAACATCTAACTAAGCTATTTCTAGAAGTAAATAAGCAAAAATCATCTTTTTGGATTTTTA
Organism: Pinus taeda; assembly: GCA_000404065.3. Lineage (NCBI taxonomy): Eukaryota > Viridiplantae > Streptophyta > Pinopsida > Pinales > Pinaceae > Pinus > Pinus taeda. The sequence goes on from APFE031378168.1 coordinate 65,051, forward strand.
TGTATTTTTATGTGAATTTGACATGCATATAATTTATTGTGTGTGAATGTGGCAGCGAATAGGTGGCGTTGGAGGGTGGTTTTGGGACCTGAGAGGATGTAGGATGGTGTGGATGTGTCTTGGGAGGTCTTAGGTGGCCTTCTGGAGGCTTTTCCCACACTTGGTCTTCAGAAGAAATCCTACAGGAAAATCTACAGGAGGACATAGGAAGCTTATTGGGTGGGGGGCGTTGGTCGAGCGTGCTCCACATCCTCTCCCTCTCCTTTATGGTCGAGCACCTAAAGGTTAGGGTTTACTTATTGCCCCACCAATAAGTAACCCTAACAGTCGAGCCTGCTTGCACATCCTTATGGTCGAGCCCCTCTCCTTATTAGTCGAGCGTGCTTACGCACCCTGTCAGTCCTCATTTCTTCAACCAACCCGGTCAGTTCTTCGACTATCCAATCCAGCCCAGATATTGAGTTCCTAATCTAGAGGAGGAAAACAAGGCAACTACAGGAAGCCTACAAGAGGAAGCTGAGAGCATTTTTCACTATTTTGAGGGTGTGAGAGTGGGTGAGAAAGGTAGATGAAGGTTGGAATGAGGTGTTAGGGTGCCTGTGGTATACCATGAACCACCAGGAGAGAGAAAAATGATTGGATTTTCTCAAGGAGAGAGGAAGAAGTTCTAGGAAACATGTAGGGAACTAAGGCAGAATTGAGGTGAGACTTGGGAGACCAATAGGGCATGGATCATATGGTGGATGTGATGGCTGATAATCTGGCCTACTGCTAGAAGAGATGTACTGCAAAGGAACTAACAGTCAACCAATAAGATCGAATAAGCAATGAAATGAGTGCATCTAGGGAAAACAGAGTTTTGCATCAAACTAGTCTAAACTATGATCTATGAAAGGAAATGCTAAGAAATTCTGTAGGAAAGGAAAGCATGAAAGAAGACTATTGTAAATCAGGAAGTGAGCATGATGAACAAGATCTAAAGCAAAGCAGAACTGGACTATTAACCTACTAAAAAGCTGCAAACACTAGAAGTCCTATGAATGAGGAAAATCTGTGTTTTTGGGGCAGCAAGAGGGTCTTTGCCTCAAATCATGGTCCCAAAGGGAGGAAGAGAGGCCAAGGCACTGTTGATAGCCTTTTAAATCTTCTCTTTATCACTGCTTAACTTGCTAAAGAAAGCACAAATGGAAGCAAACTACTAAATCATCAAAAGCAACCTATTCTTAACCATAAAGAAATACATCTAACAACAACTTAATGTACAAACTGAAATAAAACATACAAATACAAGTGAAGAGGAGCTTGGCTTCTTGGATTGGGCCCTAACCCAAGATATTCAACCCTCTGAGGTAACTCAATGCTAGCTCAAAAAGGATTCCATCTTCATTATCAAAACAATAGCAAGATTACATGAAACTGTCACAAAATAATAAGTTCGAAGTTGGAGCAGAGTTTACATAAGCAAAAATCCAACAAAAATCTGACCCTAGTGAGGCACTAGGCCACTCTACTTATACAAATGAAGCTACCAACAACTTCCTTAAAATCAGGGAGGCTTGGCTCCCAAAACTCGAGATAATCATCAGTCATCCTCCACTTGCTCGACTGCCTTCTAGTGCATGATTCAGCTACTTGTACTCTGAGCTGAATGAAGGGGAATTCAAAGTGAGGAGTAATAAATGAGGGGGATTCCATCCTATAAGTCCTCTCCTCTATCCACTTCGAGTTATTACTGCCATTTGTCCACTGGATCCTTGAATTTGACCTCAAAATTCATCAATAATCTGCATTAAACACATGTTAGACAACATGGCATCATAAATAATTCAACTCACTCTATAAGCATAAATATAATCAGAAAATCATACAATAAGCTAAGAGAATGGTTTATTTGACTAGGTTAGGAGGTAAAATGAGCCCATAGAATTACCCATTTATGAGGCTCATCATCGCCCCCTACTGAAGGTGTTGCTCATCCTCTGAGCAACTTAGTCAATCTCCTCATCTTTTATGGCCCTGGTGGCCTCCCTAGCATCCCAAGCTTCTGATGTGGCCTGCTCTTCTTTGCCATAGAATCCTGCCTTCCTGTCTATCTCCTCCCACTACTCCTCCTCTTCTTCTTCTCTTCCGCCTTCCAACATGGCTAACAGCAGTGGGGGACTCAGTTTGAGGCTAATCCAGTTGACCTTCTACCTATGCATGGATCGCTTATACATTGGCACTCTTTTTAATGCCTCCTTCAGCCTCATGGAGGGATGATATTCCCTGATCTGCAGACTGTGTGGTAAGGTGTTCCATCTCCTCATGCATGCATGCACACAGTCCTCCCCAAATAGCCTTTGCATATCCTCAAAGTGTGCAATGGCTTGTGCCTGATTGTCTAGATATCTAGGGGAAATCTGAGGGTCATTGGAAAGCAGGTTGTGTGTGTTGATGAGTGCCATGGGATCTGATGGCTCAACTCTTATCATCAATGGCTCATTTTACTCTTTTATCATCAATATTTTTATTTCTGCTGCTCTCAACTCTTCATGGTTCATCCATGAGGCCATGGCCATTAGTTGCAGGTCCCCTAGCTTGGCATTGGGGTCCCACACATTCATGTCTATGAGGTCCATGTTATGTAGGTATAATTATTCCATCCTTGCCTTATCCTATTATGTGCTTTGGTCACACAGATCCATAAACTTCCTGTAATCTTGGAAAGGCATTGTGCCTCTTTGTGCCAGAGTCTTTATCTGGAATTGCAACCATTGGTCCTTGAGATAGAGGCCATAGGATTTCGTTGGTGTTCTACATTGCAATGACTCCATGGATAAGCTGGCCACGCATGCCAGTTGAGGCTCTTTCTCTTGCAGCTGCCTCCTTAACAATTAATTTTTAGTTTCAAGGATGCTTCTTATAATTTCTTCCCTGTCTCTGAGAGCACTCAACTCTCTGCCCATTTCTCTGAGTTTGTTTTCCATATGGCCAATATCCTCAACTCCTTTGGATTTGGTTATTTGCATACACCTATGTGTTCTTATTCTTTCTTTCTCTAATTCAAAGAATAGTGGAATTGAAAATTTTTGTGGGACTATGCTTCCTCCATCAAGTAGATTGTAATAGGAGGCAAGACTAGGTTTGGGATTAGGTTCTTGTAGCTCTGTTGCTTCCTCCTTTACCTGTGGCTATCCTTCCATCCTTTTCTCAAGCTTTTGGGTCTCTTGTATTTTTGACAGTGTCTCTTGTAGAACTGTCTGAGCCTCCTGCAGGACTGTTTTTGGGTCCTGCAGTACTACCTTTTCCTTCCATGTGGAAGATCTAGGAGTCCCCCTTTCATATGTGATAGGTGTCTTTGAAGGGGATTCTTTCCCCTTGGTAAAGGGTGAATCTTCAATTGTAATTGGCATTTTTGAAGAGCGTCGAGGTTTCCATGTTTTGATTCTTGTGCTCTTCCTAGCCCTGAAATACATGGGGGCCTATCTTTTCCTTTTTTGCTTTGGCTTGATTGGTGTGGGTAGTTGCTGCCTCCCTTTCCAGAATCTCAGGGGACCCTTCTCCTTGTTCTACCTTTTCTGCATCTTTTTATCCTCCTCCTGTCTCTTTTTCTATCTCTTTTCGATCTATTTATTCAGCTCTCCTCCTCTATTTTAGTTTCTTCCTCCTTCCTTTCTTATTCTGCTAAGTCACCAGTGGCTTCACCTTCTCCCCCTTGCTACTCTTCCTCCTCACTGCCAGTAGGACTGACATCATAGGTTAGGGCTTTTATATCATCCTCAGCTGTCATGTTTCGTAAAACTTCCCATGCTATAGGGAGTGTAAATGCATGGAGGGCTTCTTCCACTAGGATTTTGATTAACCCATGGTGAGCTAGCTGCTCTGAATTTCCTACCTGAACCTTAGTGATGGATTCAATGAAGGACTGCAGGAGGAAGTAGGGGATACTGAGCTTCCGAGGTGCTGGAGTGTCCATGCCATAACTTAATTCATGGAGGATTCTAAAGTGATAACCATAGACAATGTTGTACCTCCCCTCACAAGAAATGTATTTGATTATTTGATAGCTAACCTCATCCCAAGGGTATGGTATGCTAGCCCTTCTAATGCCATTTTTATCCTCTACAGGGGTTTCATTGTTTTGGAAAACGTTTTTCTTAGCAGCCTCGCCAATTGGTTTCTCATCCTTACTCCAAGGTAGCCCAAGAGGAAGGGTAGTGACCCTACTGATAAATTCAGGGGTTATCTCCATGGAAAGACCTCTAAAAGTGACAGTGGCATGAGTTCTTGTGTGGGGTACCAGAGAGAGAGCAAATTCTTGGGCAATCTCCTAATCAAACCCTCAGAATTTCTCAAAGAAATTCATCCAATTTCCCCTTGTGAAGATGTCCACCACTTGTGGATGTGCATGGAGCCTGTTGGAGTTAGTGGGCTCCTTTCTCATAAACCCTCCTATCATTTTGTTTATTCTTTTGGGAAACCAAATGTGGAGATGGAGACAACAATTTTTGAGAAAAACAGAGAAACAAAGGAGACTGTGTTTAAAAAAAAAAAAAACAATTTTTTTTTTTTGTATTTTCTCCTCTC
>APFE031378168.1:81304-94001 GCA_000404065.3 Pinus taeda
GGATTCACTTAAATAAAACCTATTCTTGAAAATGGGCGAATGGAAGGTTGTAACTCCTAATTTCAAGGGCTAAATTTACCTTTTTTACCCTCTCCCTTAAAATAAGGTGGGCTATTTGAGGTGATTTGTAAAAATGTGCTATGATACAAAATATTCGCCCACTAAAAATTTAAAACCCCTTAATTTTGCCAAAGGGCGAACATTCGCCCCTAAAATTTTCTATGCAATCCATCACATGTCGGTAGCTCCCTTGCCTTTGTTTTTACGCAACAGAATGATCTAATCATCATGTTGTAGTTTAGTGTTGTTACTTCGTGCAACCGATTTTGCCATCGCTCTATCTCTTTGTCTAAATCTAAAGTGCAGAAGCTTTCGCACTCCCACGAAATCCTTCCATCTGCAGTTGGATTCACCCAATCTTCTCCGTGTGCAGTTATCTTGTCGATAAAGTCGAGATCGTCATCACTATCGTCGTCGCGCACCGGTTCAGTGTATCGCGCTCCTTCAACTGGATCCAGCGGTACTAGTATGCGTAGTGACTTTTTCTCAAAGATCATTTTGTGCTTCTTCAGATTTATGACTCCATTCATATCGGTAGCCTAGTCTATCCCTAGTAGTGTGGGATAGGGATTGCTGTCATCGAAAATCTCTATCACTTCAAAATCTGCCTGCATGCTCGCGCCTTCAATATTGATTGTCACCCCTTGCAATCTTCCCATGGGAAAATTTTTGTGTTGGTTTGCCATTCGTAACTGAATAGGGGACCACTATAACGCGGGTCGGCCCATGCGTTCCCACGCTTGCTTTGGTAGTACATTCGCATCAGAACCCAGGTCTAGGATTACTTGATCCATTTTGTACTCACCTATTTGCATAGTCAACCTCATCTCCCTTCCTATGCATAACGCATGCTTTCCCAGATTTCGGACCTCATGCGGTTCTCCTGACCCCGCACACCTAGTGATAAGTTCCTATAGCACTTTGAATACCCTATTGTCGCACATCAGTTTCATGCATGTCCTAGAAAGGTAGTGAACATTGAAGGATCCATCCCTGGTTCTAGTTGATCCTCACTACCTGAAATGGAGGCCTCCGTGAAGCTCTTCTTAGCTTCCATGAATGTCTCCTTCGCGCGTTCTAAATCAAACTCAGGTTCGTTTATAGGAGCCTTACGAACCCACGCGCTTTCTTCCGGCTGCTTTCCTTTATCATCTCTCGTTGTCATACTTCTCTTGAGCATCATGTTTACATTTGGGTCTTCTTCGTGTGGTTCAGACCTCATCATTTGTAAATTCTGGGTCAGAGGGGGCTGCACTACCCGCTTTTTGTGCATCTTCACTATCAACGAAGGACAATCTTCCACCTCATGATCAAAATGATTGTAGTAACAACATGATATCCTAGTCGGGTTCGTACAATCGCTGGAATAATGCCCTGGTCCTCCGCAATTGTAACAGATTATTTGTCCGTGACCCCTTCCTGGTCCCATTCCACCTCGACCCTGATTGCACCCCTAAAACCTAGTGCACGCCATCCCTACATTTGGGTCGAGGGCTCATGTTTCGGCCTGCACCCTGTAGGCAGGAGTTCGATCCATCATTAGTTCATAGCTTCGGTAGGTGCATTCGTCATCACCTACCGACTTGCAGAAATTACAAAACAACTGCTGGGACATCTGCGTATACCTCTGTAACAAATGACAATTATCCTTGGTATGTTTTCCTCCTATTTGGAAAATCATGCACCATAATGCAGATGCCACACTCGGCCCTGCCTGTGCCTCTTGTCTTAATGGCATTGGCCCTCCTGCTACCAAGTAGTTTGCGAACATTGGACAATGATCTTTGTCGTGGCCCTGGCCTTTGCATTTTATGCACCATGCTTCCTCACACGCCTCTGGCTGAGGTGCCCTATCCTGTTTCAAACTCTACATTTCTAGACACAGATTCTGTAGTTTCAAGTGGATCTATTGGACTCCCAATCCAGCGTCTTGTATAGGGGTCTCATGCAACCTCATAGCCATCTCCAATGCTTCGGCATGGGTGGAAATTTTTTGTTGTGACAACGCCGTCCTTAAGTGTGGCGTAAGTGAGGCCACAAACCATGCATGGTGCTGTGCTTTTGTTAATGTCATGTTGGCTTCACAGATTATACCTTTTAGCCTTTGGTCCAGATCCCAGGGGGTCTCACCCAGGAGCATCGCAATCTCTTTAAACCCGATGATTGATTGCCTCTCAGACTTTGGCCTGCTAAACTCCCTGTTCAATGCAGTCTAGATCTCTGCAATTCCTGTGTTTGGGTGGTCACTAAAATTCTTGATATACCAAGTTAATGCACGATCCTGCAAGCACTCACTAGCGTAGCCTTTTTAATCTTATCATCCACGAGGCCTTGTGCTTCCCATACCGCTCTTACCATGAACCAGAATTGGTCTGGGTCTTCATTTCCTACTCCCACAAACACCGATAGTTTGATCGCACTTGCCATACTGAACTACGGAGGTGATGGAGGTGTAGTGGGTGGAGATGGAGGTGAGGGGGGTGAAGCAGGTGGCAGTGTGGGTGGGGGTGGTAAACGCGGAATTCGCTGCCTTATCAAACTGACCGTGCTTCTCAGAGAAACCTTCGCTAGCTCTTCCTCACTCTCCTGTGAGGTTGAAATTAAGGGATTGTTTTCTAATTCTTCACTGCTTCCGTTTCTATATATCTTTCCGCTATGCATAGTCCCAAACATTAATTTATTCGCATAACCCGGTTTTCACACAATAGCATCTTAATCCAAGTGTTCAAAGATTTAACGTACTTACCTCACAGTCCCTTGAGGAAACGTTGGTCTGCGTCGCTATAGATGACGGTCATGTCTACCGCAAACTCAGTGATAAATCCTCCTATTATCTGATCAAGCCAGTGGTCCACATCTCGCGCTATCTTATCTTCTGAGGCTTCCAGTCTGTGCACTAGTTCCAGAGTCCACTTTATTGGTCAGTCGAGCCTACACCTTCACTGGTTTTCTGCTAATCTTGCGATCCACTCGTATAGCTCAGATGGAAAAGGTGCAAAGAAAATTTCATGGATTTCAGTGTACAAGTAGCAATCCATCCACTGCTCCTTAGATACTTGTGGGTTTCTGTTTTCTTGCACCGTGAACTTGTGAATCTTCTTGTCCAACCACTCTTCCATTTCTTTCTTTGTAGGGTTCTTGTGGCACGACATCAGACATCCTTTATGCAGATCCCAGTCCTGGCAATGGAACCATTTGTTGGCTTAGTGGGGCTTGACCCAGGTTCAGAGGTGATTTAGCCAAGAAAATCTTGATACTATTGGCCCTTTCGGCAACAGTCCGCGGAGTGCGGATTGAGTTCTAACCTGAAGTTAGTATGTGACGGTGCTAGAACCAGGTTTTCGCACCCTTGGGATGTCTGATGGGATTCTAGAGGTCTGCAGTTTGACCTATCGTTGCACGCATTTGCGATCCCTTCGCGGCTTGCGGTGTAGCTTCCGTGTAACCCTATTCAGGGCATGACTTGTATAATACCCAAGCTTCTTGCTTACTACCCAATTACTTAGCTTATGTGTGCCAAATTTATTGTTATTACAACATATTCCTCAATCATAACAGTACGCGCAATACATAAATGAATCCAACAATAAAGAAGACAATGCATTGCAAATACACAGGAATATGAATCAACTTCTCTTTTATTAATTTCCAATCTTGCTTACAACCTCGACACTGCCCTGTGCACTCAGCTGCAGGGGTCTGCACACTCAGCTGCAGAGCCTCTTCTTACTACTACAACCCAAGACACTTAGACTTCTACTCTAAGCTCGAACCATTCCTTCGCTATTTTTCCTATCATCAACTTGCTTTACAAATTAGAGGCTCCCTCTGTTTATACAACCCCATGGTCTGCGGACCATGGGTAGGCCAACTTTACACTAATTTACAAGACAATGCTTAGGGTGGACAACCCTATGACTTAATTGTACACTTCGCGCTCCGCGCCCGTAATTCGCAGAGTTCTACACCATCTTTGACCAAAACTTGTGCTTTGAGCCCAAAAAACTGCTATGGGGGGATTCCATGCCCAACAGAAATAGACAAGCCTGCCATGCAGTTCAAGAAGTAAGAGACAAATCTTCAAATGACACAGCTAGCAGAGAAGTGCATGAAAGTGGAAATAGAGGCTAAGGCCCAGGCAACACACGATGCCGTGAAAGTGGCGAAACAACAAAAAATAGGGGAAGAAGAGCGCAAAGGATAAAAGTCACCTTCGCCGAGCACTGAGGAAAAAATAGAGACAGAACAAGGTGGCGCGGACCCACAAACGACATCCACCCAACTCAAGAATCCGCGACCACGAGAGTAGGCAGTGCCGCAAAAGAAAACCAAGGCATCCAAAATGTCCTTTGACCCAATCACCATCACTGAGGGGGATTTGCATGACATCGGAGAAACGGTGAGGGATGTCACCACGGAGGCCCTCCAACAATTTGAAGAAGAACAAAAACTGGTATTGGGGGCTCTTCGAATAGAAATACAAGAGTTTCAGGTTCGCACTCCACAGGCTGGCACAATATCCACCAGCCTCGCGATCGACACCGTAGTTATCGAGGAGATGTTGTGCATAAGGGTGACCAATGTGATACTGCTACCTAATGGGGTACTCACTATAGAAAATGAGGCCGACAGGCCTAGGGTTAGTAGTCTGAAAGGGGTAGCATTGAACATGGCCGTGCTCCCTTGGGAGATGCTCTACCTCTTATAGGATGGAGTCACCGTGGAACTCAGGGCCTGAGAGAGTCGCGCTCTACAGTCGATGAGCGAGTAGCGCATCATCATTGAGCAGTTGGGCCTGCAACGCAATGATGTAGTAGATTAGAATAGGCCGATTATGCAGGTGGTAGAGGAAGCATGTTGGATGGTCCCAGAGTTGGACATTCAGGCAGAAGAAGCAATGGAGGCACACGTCCGCAAATTGGCCACGGGGGTGCACGATGATTGAGAAGAAATGGCTAGGGTTTAGCTAGAGCTGAACCTGCAGATCGCAGAACTTCACCAAAGATCAAGGAACATCATACCACTGCTCTTAAAGTAGAAACAATGACGGTTGACAGTGCAGTGGTAGAGTGCATGCAGCTTTTCGAACAATCATTCGAGGTCCTAACCACCCTGCAAGAGGAATTGAATGTAGAGTGCCTGGAGATACAGGTGCGTGAGACACAATAGAGGTATGACGAGGTAAAAGGGACTGCACAGACAGTTTCCCTTACATAGAGGCTTGCACAGATGCAGGAGGCAAAGGTGCTCAAGGAAAAGGTGGATGTCGCTCGACATAAGGAAGCATTCTTAAAAGTGCGCATACAACCATGGATAGATGAGGCTTACATGATCACAACCTCCATAGAAGGAAAGCTCGCGAAATTGTTGGTAGCTCAGTAGAATATCCAGAGTAGTAGTTCAACAGTAGTCACCAAACAACACGTGGAAGAAGTCTAGTAGGCAGCCGATCAGTGCGCTATCGACGTTGCGGTGATCCAAACAGCACTGGGAGGTCTTTGTGCTAAGATCTTCACACCTGCAAAGTGAATCGAGGGTGAGTCACGATGTTTGTGTTGGGAGCCTGTTGGGCACGGGATCCCCCAAGGGCAGTTTTGGGGCTTAAAGCCCATATTTTGGTCCAATTTTTGTAATCCAAATGTAAAGACTCCGCATTTTGTGGTCACAGAGCACGTAGTTGTTAAAGATTCATAGGGTTGTGCAGACTTATTTTGATAATGTAATGTCGGTTGTAGAAGATCTACCCATGGTCCACAGACCATGGGATTGTATAAATAGAGCTAAGCTCTAAGTAGTTAAGGCATGATATAGACAAAGAAATCAAGGATGGAATGATGTATGAGAGATAGCTCTGACTATAAGTCTAAGTTTTGGGTTGTAGCATAGGTAGAGGCTCTACAGTTAAGTGCGCAAAGTCCTTGTTACACAATAATTTATCACCATTGGTCACCATCCCTGTTACCCCTGTTTTCGTACATTGGAGGATACATTCCGGGACCTGTGAGCAGTGACATAACCTAAAAACACTTGCATTATGTTCCCCTGAGTATGTACTTCATGTTCCCTGAAGACACCTTCTGCAAATTATCCCTGAAAAGTGCCCTTTTTCCATTGGCGCAAGTACACAGTGTCTTATCCGCGCCTATCACTGAGATCCTCAAAAAGGGGTGCGCCCATTGGCGCTCTGTCCTAGAACAACACTCGCGCCAACTAAGTTTGGTAATGATTTTTGGCAAATGCGCACCCATATGTTTTTTCCTTTCAGATCATGAAGTCTTTTGAGGGAAAAATCCATCTGATAGAGGTCGAGAGTCATCATCTATCCTTGACATCTATCCTCAGTAGCTTTTCAGAGATAATGTTGATCCACAATGGGCATCCTGGTGCATTGAATATTCCTCCCTTCTCCATTTATAAAAGTCTGTCCTCATGCATTAAACAAGCTAGTTTTTGAGTTCTAAGGGAGTTCCGGAGGGAATTTTGGAGTAAGGCTAATTGTGATTATGCTTTTCTGGAGTGATAGTAAGAGTCTTGAAGCATAGGGAGGTTATGCTGCCAGAATCCTGAGAGAGAGAAGGTCTATTGCAAGGCATACATAGCTGCTCACCCAGCCAAAGGAGGATTTGACGTTAGAACTTGGTTGTATTCTCTTTTGTTTTATCAATAATAATAGACGACTATCATTATGGTTCCACTCATGTGTCTTTATTATGATGTTTGAGTTGTATCTTTTCTGACTGATACATAGTTGCATTTCCTGGATTTTATGCTTGTATTTATCTTGTTCTTTGCATGTGCAGGTGTCTATTCACGGAGATCTTGAGGATTGTGACCAGCTGAAGCGAAAGAACGGAAGCGATGACCCTTCTACGAATATAAGCGTTGGATTCGAGGTAGGCTCTCATCTTGGCCTTTTCTTTGCAATTAGGAACCTGCGTGTTAGCGTTGTTTGATTGTTGCTAGACCTCAGTTAGGCTAGTGGGATCGCCTCTGTCCGCAGAGGGGATTTACCTGTTCAACAATTTGGCAACTCCACTGGGGAGTTTAGCTTGTTGTTTGATTTGTAAACTTAGACGGAGTCTGAAGCACAGCCAGATAGCCTTCGAAACACTATTGCTTTGCATTAGTGAAGTAGATCAAAGCCACTTCAGTCAATCTCCGGTTTGGTTTACGGACTGAACAATTTGGAGTTTGTCTTGCATGTTAGTTTTCTCTTGCTTGGTTGAGTTAATGAGCTTTCTGGGTCAGTTTTAAAGTTGTTATTTGCTGTTTGATCCTTCTGAGCACTGTTGGCCCGACCCTGGTTTGTCTCATTTATTTTTTGGGTCAGCAAACGCGGTTGGCGCATTTTTTTCTTTGACAGTCACGCCAGTTGGCGTGTTTTTTCCTTTGACAGTCGCGCCAATTCCTGAATAGCACAAGTTGCAGATTCACAGTCGCGCCAGCTCTATGAATTTTTCCAGTTTGTTAGTTAAAAGCTCCTTAAACTCGAATTTTTGTTTTTCTATATCTTTTGCAGCTTCTGGAAGTGTGTTAGACCTTTGTGTGACTGGCTATTACTTTTATTCTTCAGTTGTTTGCTTATTTCTATCGATTTTGTATCCTAGCCCTAGAACACCTAGTGGCTTTGCATGTCGAGCCTTCTGTGGGAAGTTGTGGTTTGATAATCCAGTCAACTTTTTGGTTGTTTTCCGCACTCATCTAGTGGTTGTGAAAGTTTGGTATTCTATGCTTCGAGTGATTCACTTCTAGCTTGTTTGGATTTACTCTTTTGAGAAATTCTTAATTTGATTTCCTTTGATCATTACTTGAAGGTTTGTCTCAGTCTCTTCACAATTTTGCATCTTTTTGCTTTTGTTTAGGCTAAATCGTGTATGAGTGTAAATCGCCTTTGAGTGTTTTTATTTTTTGATCTTTGGAAATCTCACCCAATTTTCTTGATTTGCACTTGACTGGTTCTTAGATTACATTAGAATCATCTTGTGTTTGAGAATTATCTTGCATAGATCACACGTGCATAATTAGAATTCTCATTTGTGCATAGATTACATTTGCACACTTTTCAAGAGAATTGTGCATAGATTCCTCTTTTGAATTCCTTTTTGTCCTGTTGAGCTTAGATTACATAGCTCATAGACCTTAGTTTTCCCTTTGATTTGGAAAACTGCTTTGGTGTCTTGGGGACTTTGTTGTCTTTTCATCGAGTGATTTTATTCTTTTTGCTTGGTGTAGCTATCTCTCACAATCATTTTAAGTGCTTTGTGCCATTGGAAAGAAAATCAAACTAGTATCTTTTGCATGCAATAGTTAAAAGGAAAAGAACATTTCGTTGATTTGTGTTTTCAAAAGAAAAGTTTCGTTTCCTTACCATTAGTTGCATTAGGTTGTTTGATTGCTTGAGTTCGTTTTGTTTGATTGAAAAATTCCTAACCTTCTCATAGTTAGAATTCATCGAACAAAATGATGTTCTTTGGCATATAGTTTGCATCTAAGTATTTCTGAGAGATCATATGGTAGGACCTGAAATCAAAACTTAATTCAAGATCAACCGTAAAATAAACCGAATTTATCTAAAAACGCATTGGAACTTAACGCAAATATCTAGAGGTCTAGGCTAGAGACGTGCTCCGGCGTCGTTAAACCTAGTCACTCTTGCTTTCGCATCAAGGTTGGGTGATTCCTCCTGGTGTGATTCAATTGTGGTCTAGCACGGATTTGGGCTCCCACGTACCGTCGCGTATATATGGGGAGACTCCACTAGGTTTGCAACCTTTTATCCATACGAAGCTGAGTCTGCCGCCTTTTAAGCCGTAATGCACTGAACACAGCATTCGGGAATATTGACTGCAGTACAGGAAGTCCTTGGTTTTCATCTGATTGCCAAGGTGTATAAGCAGTTTTATGGATTGTTTGGTAAACCTATTGCGTAGTTCTCCAGAGTAGTTACTTTTGATCCTTTTCGGACTCCCTAAAAGAAAAGGTGTAAGTGAGTGTCTTGTCACTTCGTGCTCATTAAACATTTGAAGGAGACTAGAGTCATCTTTTCGTCCTTTTCTCGACTCTTGAAACATGAAAAGGTCAAGTTAAGTTCTAGTGTCTTAAAATTTATTTGGCTGCGATAACATTACCTGGTTAGATCTTGTGTGCGCTAGCTTGAGTAGGTTTCTTTTTGCTATGGCTACTTTTCCAGGGTTCACCAACCCAAGTTCCCCTCCTGACGGGAATCCTAGTCATTTCCTTCCTCTTGGGAATGTTGGTGCTCCTTATATGGCGACGTTATCCCTTCCGGGGTTAACTGTCGGGTTGCCTGTTTGGTTGTTTTCAACCTCTTTGGTCCCTACCATGTCGGCTGATACTCCATCAGTCCCTCCACCTGAACGACATCATGTTGACCCTAAGGTGGATCTCTCCCCTTCGACGCCTACTTCTATATCTTCTTCTCTTACTTCGCCTGGTGAAAGTCTCGATTCGAATAACCAGGTGGCTAAGAAGAAGAAGAAGAAGAACAAGAAGAAGAAGTCTCCTAAAGGAGAGGCTACAAGCGCAACTGTTGTTCCCTCGAGTGCACCTGAAGTCGGGCCCCCTTCTGCTCCTCCGCGGAAGGTTAGGTTTCCTTGTCGATTATGCAAGGAGGACCATCTTCTTCGTGATTGTCCTGGCATTGCCAGGATCTTAGAAGTATGGTCTCATGATCCGGCCCACCCCTCATCGTCCACTGAAGCTCACGGCGATGTTACCTCATCAGTTGGGAATGGTAAGGGAAAAGGGAAGATTCGAATCCCCTGCAGACTTTGTGAAGGCAACCATCCCCTTCACCTTTGTCCACTCATGGATAAAGCCTCCATTGTTTTGGAAAGTCTCCTAGCTCCCTCGCCCCAACTCCCCATTGGATATCAAGGTCTTTCTGCAGCTGCAGATCATTCGCCTCCCGACAATGAGATTGATTCACATTCTTCCCTTTTCCAGGCTCCTCTTCCCGAACCTGGTTGTGCCCAGTCTGTTCCAGACCAACCATTGGTCGGAAAGAGTATCGACTGGAGTTCACCTCCTATCGACCACTCTGTTCCGGAAGAGCAACATTCCTAAGTTCTTCTCATCTCATCAGATTCTCCTGAGCTTGATGATGGTTTTCCCATCCCAGCCTCTCCAGAGAATTGCGATTCGGTTCCTTCCGAGCAGGGGGGCAACCATATGGTTCCTCCACCAAGTAGTTCGGTCGTCTCCTTCGATTGGAGTTGTTTGAGTACCCCTCCCCTCCCATCCCATGTGCCTTTCTGGGTCACCGCCTATGCCTCCCATACGGCGCTGCCTGGCACTATGTTAGATGAAGGAGCATCGGTTAGTCTAATGCCCGTTACTACTTGGTAGGCTTTGGGTTCCCCATCGCTTGTACCTGCCACACCGAATCTCACCGCTTTTGACGGAGGAACGAGTCAACCATTAGGGATCCTTCCAAAGTTCCCTATCACTTTGGGAGGCAAGACGGTCTATATAGACGTCTTGGTTACCCAAGGTTCTTTAGACTTCAGTCTTCTCCTTGGTCGTGACTATGTGTATGCCATGGGAGCCCTTGTTTCTTCACTTTTCCGTGTGGTTTTCTTTCCACGCGATGGAAGAATGGTGACGATGGACCAATTATCGTTCGTTTTTCCACAAGCCCCTCCGGTGCCATTGTCCTTCCCTCTTGGTTCTCATCCACCAGTTGCATCTGCCTCACCCCAGATCAACTACGTGGCCACCTCTCCCGTGCCTATATCCAGCAATGCCGCTATCGTGCATAGTGTTCTGGGGGCATTGGGTCCCGACTTCCGAGACATTGACCTCCCATCGGGAGCGCCACTCTTGGAAGCACCGACTTCCTGTTCATTATGATGAAGTTCGGTCGGAGCATAGTTCATTTCCTATGTCAAGCTCCTTAAAAAATGAAACTAGGATTGGTCAGAGCATAGTTTGTTTCCTATGTCAAGCTCCTTAAAAAATGAAACTAGGATCGGGCGGAGCACAATTCGCTTTCCTATGTCAAGCTCCTTAAAAAATGAAACTAGGATCGGTCGGAGCATGGTTCATTTTCCTATGTCAAGCTCCTTAAAAAATGAAACTAGGATTGGTTGGAGCATAGTTCGTTTCCTATGTCAAGCTCCTTAAAAAATGAAATTAGGATTGGGCGGAGCATAGTTCATTTTCCTATGTCAAGCTCCTTAAAAATTGAAATTAGGTGTGGTCGGAGCATAGTTCACTTTCCTATGTCAAGCTCCTTAAAAAATGAAACTAGGATCGGTTGGAGCATAGTTCGTTTCCTATGTCAATCTCCTTAAAAAATGAAACTAGGATTGGTTGGAGCATAGTTCGCTTTCCTACGTCAAGCTCCTTAAAAAATGAAACTAGGATTAGTCGGAGCATAGTTCCTTGTCTTGAGTCAAGCTTGTTAAAAAATGAATCATAGATTTTCGAGGATAGTTTTTCTAATGTATCAACCTCGTTAAAATAATGAAACGGCCTGTATCCGAGCATAGTTCCTGGTCTTCTGTCAAGCTCGTTAAAAAATGAAACAAGGGTTATGAGGATAGTTCTTTTACTGTGTCAACCTCATTAAAAAATGAAACAACTCCCTTTCCCAGTCGAGTCTTTGATTAAGATCTCGTAAAATACAAGTCGAGTCTTTCCAAGATCTCGAAAGTGAACCTTCATTCCATCCACTTTGTTGAATGCACTGAAGCTTGGGGGGCATGTACCTCGTTTTGCGTCATTATGCTGGGGGCATGCGAACTTATAACAAGCATAGTTTTTCATTTCAAGCTTGTGTAAACATGAAACCAAATCCAAGCAGATTCTCCATGGTTCAAGCGTTGTAAAAAAGAACCATACCTGAGTCACTTTAAGCCCCTTTTCTACTCGTAAAATATGAAAAGATTGCCGAGTATTTTTTCCCTTTTTGACTCATTAAAGAGAATAAAAATGGAGGTCTTCTTTCAGCTCTTTTCTGACCGTTTAAAGAGGAAAAGATTGCCGAGTTATTCCTCTTGGCTTGTTAAACGTTACTAAGGGGCGATTGTTTTAAGTTCTTTTCTCGACCGTTAAACATAAAAAGATTACCGGGTTTTTGTCGTTTCAAACTCGTTAATGGTTACGAAACGACGTGTTTTTGATCGCTTTTCTACTTTTTTAGGTCGAAATCACTATTTATGAAAAGTACTCCTCGATCGTAATGGTCGGGTGGTTCTTTCGAGTATTATTTTATACTTTTTCGGGCTCGAGAGACACAACTTTACGAAAAAGGACACACCCTGGAGTTTCCTTTTCTACTGTCTTTTCAAACTCTCTAAACATGGAAAGACGCCGAGTTCTTCCTTTGTCAGACTCGTTAAAACCTGATGACATCAGATCTTGTAGAAATGACACACCACAAGCATATGCTATCCCCATCAAGCTTGTTAAAAATAATTGGGGTACTCGCCAGAAATGGTGGGGGAAAAAGAAAATTTTGGGAACCATAATTATTTTCATGTCGGCAGTATGTCGCTCTTGAACATGGCACTTCCCTGCTTTCGTGTTGGGGTGGGGATATCTCATCTCATTTTTCACTTGCCTCTGTGGGTTTGGGTAATCCTATTTGACCTCTCATCTGCTCATTGCCTCG